>VDFB02171997.1:0-35578 GCA_007258455.2 Sequoia sempervirens
CTAGGACTTAGTTGCCTAGGGCGAGTTAGTCCCCCTATTTTTCCTCCAAAATTGAATATGTTAGAGTCACCTTTTATTATTTAAATTTCAAAATTCAAAAGTTAGCTATCAAGATTTAATTTGGAAAAAAATAGAATAATTGTGTATAAATACAATTATTTCACCATTTGGAACTAACAAGGAGAATTGAGAAATTTATGATCAAGCATTATCAAGAGCATTATTATCAAGTCAAGAGTAGTCAAGAGAAAATTTATTGCAGCAATTCAATATCAAAGCATCATGTCAAAGTGTATATGAGTTTTGTTGGGAATAGGGTGCCATTTAATTGCAATCCTAAACATATTTCATGTATCTCCTAAGTCCTTGAAAAGTGTTCCCTAACACTAGGATTAGAAAGAGATTAAATTCGAATGGAATAAACATGTAAATTGACATTTGTGATTATTCCTAAATGATAGGAACATGTGGGGATGTCCAAGAAGAGCTCCTACAAGATAGGATCACATGGGGCACCCACATGGAAGGTGGAACCTACCTTGCTTAAGTTAATTGTTTGGAGGATTGATAACACTTTAGTAATGCATGTTTTAGATCCTACAACTTAGGGATTGATATTTATATGAGTGGAGAGTGGCACTATCAGTTTAGTATCATTTCAGTTCAGTTCAGTTTCAGTTCAGTTCAGTTTAGTTCAATTTAGTTCAGTTCAGTTTAGTTTAGTTTAGTTCAGTTATGGTTCAGTTATCTTCAGTTGCATGTAGTTTTTTTGAGTTGAATGCTAGTTGACCTTAGTTGACTTGAGTTGCATGACTAATGACTTCAGTTGCATGACAGATAATAGTTGGATACATTCAGTTAAGTGGGGATGATCAATCATGCATAATGTTTGCATTAACTGGTGGAGAGATATGTTTCAGTTAACTAAGATTGAATTAGGACCACCTTGGGCACCCAAGTTGGCATCTTTCAATTAACACCTTTTGCATGAGAAGATATTTACAAGGCTTAGTTAAGTGGGACCATTCTTGGGTGCCAACTTTGAGGTGAAGCTTGCAAGATATTTTCTTAACCAACGATCAGTTAAGTGTTTAGTTTGGGGCACCTAAATTGAGGAGACTTTGGTTTTGAATTCATGTTACAGTGTGGAACTCTACTTTCCCAATATAGGCATAGATATTTGTGAGGAGCTTTGTGCTCTTGTTTTGATCAACTCTTTGGAGTTTACAATGCTGATAATTGTCTATTAATTGCAACAAGTTGAAGAGAGTTTTATCAGAGTTTATTATAGGTTGTGAAGAAGGATTGTTGAAGGCAAAAGAAGCATATCAATTAAGGATTGATACAATATTATTGTAATCTTGTTCTAAGGTTAAATAATACAAGCACTATTTATTCTAGTGGTGGAGTTTTTTCCCAAAAGGGTTTCTCCACGCATATGATGTGTCACTTCTATCTTCTTGTCTCATTCTTCTACAATCTTCTGTCTCTTTCTACAATTGGTAAAATTGATCTAAATAGATAATCATAGACAAAGAATTATTAACAAAGAAAACTTAATTAGATCTACAATCTCATAGTTTTACAAGTTTTAAGCTACATAATTACCTCCATTTTCAATTCTTGGGTGCCAACTTTGAGGTGAAAAGGTCTTAGGAACATTCTTAATAAGAAATTGGTTGACGGTATTCTTGATTAGAATATTGGAAAAAATGATTTTTGTGAACATTGTGTGTTTGGAAAGCAATCTAGATCTTCATTTCCTAATGGAACAAATAAAGCTAAAAGATTATTAGAGATTATTCATTCAGATGTTATGGGTCCTGTGGATATTGACTCTAGTTGGAAAATCTAGACATTATGTCACATTTATTGATGATGTATCAAGATACACTTGGATTTATTTTATGCATAACAAATTTGAGTGTTCAATAAGTTTAAAGAATTTAAGGCTTTGGTTGAGAAACAATTAGATCATAAGATAAAAGTGTTGAGATCAAATAATGGTGGTGAATATTGTTCTAAGGAATTTTTTGATTATTGTAAGCATGCAGGAATTGTGAGACAAAAAATACTCCATATACACCTCAACAAAATGGAGTAGTAGAAAGGATGAAATGAACCTTAATGGAAAGAGCTAGGAGTATGTTAAGTAGTGCTAAGCTAGATCGGTGCCTTTGGGTTGAGGCTGTAAGTACTTCTTGTTATTTAATCAATAGATCTTCTAGTTCATCTATTGAAGATAAAACCCCTGATGAAATGTGGTTAGGTAGAAAACCTAGTGTTTCACATTTAAGGATCTTTCGTTGTGAGGATTTTGTTCATATGCCTAAAGAAAAGGGATCTAAGTTGGATCCAAAAGCACATAAATGCATATTCATAGGTTATGGTGAAAATGTAAAAGGTTACAAGCTTTGAAATCCTCTAACCCAAAAAATTACTTTATCTAGAGATGTGATTCTTAGGGAATTTAGATCTTATTAAGGAGAAGAACAACCAAAGGAGAAGGATACTTCTTGAACAATGCATTTTGAGATAAATATTGAGAATCATGAAGATGCACATGTTGAAGAAAAATTAGATGGATTGGATGAGGAGAGTTCACAGAGTTCTGAGATAGATGCTCATGATGAGCATATTGAGGAACAAGAAGAACCTTCTTTGAGAAGATCCACAAAACAATGGAATCCCGTTGATAGGTATAGCCCACCTGATATCCATTGTATATTTTCTTTGATGAGTACTAATGATAAACCTAGATCTTATAGGGAAGCTTTGTCTTCAGATGAGAACAAGCTTTGGTCACAAGCTATGCATGAGGAAATGGTTTACTTTGATACTTGTGACACATGGGATCTTGAGATTTTTCCCAAAGGAAGAAAGAACATTGGTTGTAAATGGATATTTAAAAAGAAAATTGGAGCAGATGGTAATCTCAAAAGGCACAAGGCTAGATCAGTATCCAAGGGCTACTCCCAAAGAGAGGGAGTTGACTTTAATAAAATATTCTCTCCTGTTGCTAAATTAACTTCTATTAGATTCTTTTTATCTATTGCTGCTGCTTATGATTTTGAGATAGATCAAATGGATGTGAAAACTACTTTCTTACATGGGAATCTTGATGAGGAGATTTATGTGAGGCAACCTGATGGTTTTTTTGTAAATGGAAAAGAATCATTGGTTTGTAGGTTAAAGAGATATTTATATGGATTGAAATAGTCACCTAGAATGTGGTACCAGAAGTTTGATGCTTTTGCATTGAAAATTGGTTGTGTTAGGAGTGAGGAAGATCATTATGTTTACATTAAAGTTATTGATGACCAGATTTTAATTATTATCTTGTATGTTGATGACATGTTGTTTATTGGTAACAAGGTAATGATCAAAGAATTGAAAGCACAACTCTCTAGAACATTTGAGATGAAAGATTTAGGGGCTGCAAAATATATCATTGGTATGGAGATCAACAAAGATATAGGTAACATAAAGCTTTGCTTAAGTCAAAGAAACTATCTTGATACTATTTTGAAACAGTTTAACATGCATGAGAGTAAACCAATTAATATTCCTTTACTAGTTGGCACAAAGTTAAGTTTAGAGATGAGTCCTAAATCTAATTTTGATCATGAGGAAATGTCTGAAATTCCATATGCTAGTGCAGTTGGTAGTTTGATGTATGCAATGGTCTGTACAAGACCAAATATAGCCCAAGAAGTGGGAGTTCTAAGTAGGTTTATGTCTAACCTTGGTAAAGAACATTGGACTCATGTTAAGAGGGTGTTTAGATATTTACGAGGTACTTCTGATTACTGTTTGGTTTATCATGGTGCTAATGATATTGATATTATGCACAAATCATTGGACATACAGGGTTTTTTTTATTTAGATTAGGTAGGAGACTTGGACAGTCGAAGGTCGACAAGTGGCTATGTGTTTACTTTGTTTGGAGTTGCGGTTAGTTGGCTAAGTAAGAGGCAGCCCACGGTTGCTTTTTCCACCATAGAAGAAGAGTACATGGATGCTACACATGCCTCTAAAGAGGCAGTTTGGTTACAGAGACTTGGGAAAGGTATTGGTTTTAATTGCAAGCAAATTAAACTTGAATGTGACAGTCAGAGTGCTATTTGTTTAGCCAAAAATCCTATGTATCATGATCGTACTAAGCATGTTGATGTTTAGTATCACTTTGTGTGAGAAATGGTTAATAGTGGGAAGGAACTGATTGAGAAAGTTGACACTTTGATCAATGTTGTAGATTATCTTACAAAGCCAGTTCCTATAGATAAGTTCTCTTGATGTAGGAAGACCATTGTCCTTGAGTCCTGTACTTGATTTAAAATAATGATTCCTTGTTTAGAATAATTGCAATATATAATTTCAAGTGGGAGAATGTTGGGAACATGATTCCATTTAATTACAATCCTGAACATATTTCATGTATCTCCTATGTCCTTGGAAAGTGTTCCCCAATACTAGGATTAGAAAGAGATTAAATTCAAATGAAATGAACATGTAAATTGAAATTTGTGATTATTCCTAAATGATAGGAACATGTGGGGATGTCCAAGAAGAGATCCTACAAGATAGGAGCACATGGGGCACCCACGTGGAAGGTGGAATCCACCTTGCTTAAGTTAACTGTTTGGAGGATTGATAACACTTCAGTAATGAATGTTTTAGATCCTACAATTTAAGGATTGATATTTACATGAGTGGAGAGTGGAACTATTAGTTTAGTATCAGTTCAATATCAGTTCAATATTAGTTTAGTATCAATTCAGTTCAGTTCAGTTTAGTTTAGTTTAGTTTAGTTCAATTATGGTTCAATTATCTTCAGTTGCATGTAGTTATTTTGAGTTGAATGCTAGTTGACCTTAACTGACTTGAGTTGCATGACTAATGACTTCAGTTGCGTGACAAATAACAGGTGGATACATTCAGTTAAGTGGGGATGATCAATCATGCATAATGTTTGCATGAATTGGTGGAGAGATATGTTTCAGTTAACTAAGATTGACTTGGGACCACCTTGGGCGCCCAAGTTGGCATCTTTCAGTTAACACCTTTTGCATGAGAAGATATTTACATGTTCTTGTTTATGTTATTGTTTTTTGAAACCTAACCCTTGTAGGTCTTCAAAAAAATCAAGCCAACAACAATTGAGCCTTGAGGAGATTTTGTATGCATTTAGTCCTTCAAGGAAGCCATTTTTGGGTGGTGAATGTGTGTAGTGTTTTTAATTTGCTAAACATGCAAGAAAATCAAGCGAAATACTAAAAACAAGAACAATACTCAAGATTGGGTGATAGGGAGCTTAAACTAGTGTGGAAAGCCTCCTATTATGTAGATGTGCCCACAATGTGCGATTAGTTGTGTGCTCACTAAAAATTTTGGAAGCATAACGGTGCTATAGTGAAAAAATAGGTGAGAGACGTGAAAATGGCTAAGTGTTGGGAGAAATAGATTAGGGGATTTTGGGATAGAGGGCTAAGATTGTAAATTTGGGATCAAGGGCTGAGATTAATTCTAGGAAAAAAGGGAATATTAAATTCCATTAAAATCCTCATGGGGATGAGAAAAGGAATTTAATATTCCTTGGGGGATGAGAGAGGAATTTAATATTCCTCCAAAATCCTAGGAAAGATAAAATGAAATTGAAAATTCCATTTGGGGATGTAGGTGGATTAAAAAGGAATTAAAAATTCCTTGGGAGATGAGAAGAGTTGACTAAGGATTTGATTAGGCTAACTGATGAAGGATTAAAGGAAGGATAGGTGGCTAATGAGGATTAGGTTCCACTTGCATATTATGGAGGATGCGACACATTCCTAATCAAGGATTAGGAATGTACACATCCTTAATCCAAGATTATGAAAGTTAATCTAGATTAGAGGAAGTTTATGGAGGATGTGATGGGAGGAGAGAGAAAGAGGATAGGGAATTAAATATTTAAATTTAACCCCTATAAGGTTTGACAAATAAATTAAATAAATTGGTATATTTATTTAATTTAGAGGAGAATGATAAAGGGGGATAAAATATTTAATTGATTAATTAAATACCTTAGGAATTTAGAGGAATTTGGGGATATTAATTAAATAATGGAAATATTATTTAATTAATATGGATTAGAGGATATTTAGGTAAAAAGGGGTAAATTTGACCAAATGTAAGTGGTCAAATTTAGGTGTCTACATTTTTCCCCTCTTTGAGATGGTGTTACAAAGTAACATCTTTTCAAAGAAGATTAAAAGAGAGCACTATGAAGAATATTGCTAGATTAGAGATGCCCAAGTCATTTGAAGGAGTGACTAGGAAGAAAGATGATGGGAGTGAAGATGAAGATTAGGGATTGAGGATGCCCCCTTGAGAGGACATGTAGGTCCAAGAGAACACAGGTGTGCTCTCGAAATGGATGAGACGAGGCAAGATGAATGAGGGGGATGATGCAAGATGATGAATAGAATGTGAGATGCATATAGAGATAATGGAAAGAGAAAATGATAAGAAAGCAAGCACCAAAGGATTCAAGGACAAACATGATGTTTCCCTGGTCAAGCTACAAGCCCAAATTGATTGATGATAGATGAAGTGTTGCTAATGAGGGAATAATATATCCCAAAACAACACATGGATAGTGAAGGATACATCCCAATGATGATGATAGGAGTGTTGTTGATGAGGGAATGATATATCCCGAAACAACACAAGGATAGGGAAGGATACGTCCTAATGATGATGATGAGAGTGTTTTTGATGAGGGAATGATATATCCTGAAACAACACAAGGATAGGGAAGGATACAACCCAATGATGATGATGAGAGTGTTGTGGATGAGGGAATGATACATCCTAAAAAAACACAAGGATAGGGAAGGATACATCCCGATGATGATGATCGGATTGGACTTGGATCAAGGTGTGCAACAAGGATGGGGAAAAAACCAAGGATGCAATTGGGTGATTTTTGTCAGATTGAATGGATGAGTAGATTAAGATGTGAGATGACCATAAGTAATAGGATTGATGAAATGGATTGACATGATAGAGGAAAAGATGCTAAGAATAAAGAATCTATGTTATCCTAAGAAGATTGAAGAGATGATCCAATGATGAAGATTGAAGAAAGTGGGATAAGGAAAATGGATAGGATAGATAGATGATGGGAAGTGATAAAGGATGGACGAATGAGAAAGATGTAAGTTGAGTGGATGGGAAGATGGATTGGGTGCACTGTATCAAAACTACCATGTAGTGAGCACTTAATTTGATATAGCATGAGATACTATGCACCAAGGTATGAAGAACCAGGGTGACATTGTACCATAGGCATATGATTGACACAACAAACAAAAAGGTTTAGCCAACATCCTGCAAAGTCACGAAGGGATTTTGTGGGGCCAATGTTAGAAAACCATAAACACAAGAGGTTTCCCCAGCATAACACAAGACCATAAAGGATCTTGGTGGATACTATGTGGGACCACTAGGAAAACACGATCACAAAGACAACCAAGATATGCCCCTATGTCTACTAGTCAAAGCGCACCATGATATGATGGATCATGACAACCTTGAGTAGGTATAATAGGAAGTTGAAAAGATAAAAAAATGCAAAAGCACCAAAATATTACAATAAATTTCAAATATCCTTTTCCATAGGACCAATAGGTGGATGGGATTTACACGGTCTAGTTTAAGGAAGGATACACCCTGTTAAGACCAAAGATGGAGGGTAGATTGGTTGATCAACATGACTTGGGATATTCAAAACAAATTGAATCTTGTGGTACCAATGGATTTTGTTGCTAGGAACCATTTGAATAAGGACACACTTGACATCATGACAAAAAACCAAGACACACCCTAAGGACAAACCTAGGGTCTTGGGGGATGATCAAATGATTACCCTTTCCTACGTGAAAGCGTAGAGACCTCGTAATTCGATAAAAGGACTGACAACCGATGATGGATAAAGCAGAAAGAGGATGATGAAGACCCAAATGGACATTCAAAAGCCATTAAAAGACATATGAATGATGGGGACTAACATAAAAGGATGGATCAAAGCCTCGCGGGCTCATCGATGATGGCATTGCCTCCATGAAAGCGCAAAGGTAATGTAGTTCGATAAAAGACCAATGATAGAAAATGGATAAGGGATCATGAGATTACCATGATAAGTAGATACAATGATGGAGTTGATATGATGAGACAAGATATACCATGGGGATAGGATGATGGTGATTGTATGAAGCTCAGGAATGGGATAATTATCCCAATCATCAAAAGATGAAAGTGGAATATGATACGAAGGATAGATGAGTGATGAAAAGTGATTGGAGATTGGAAAGATGTGTGAAAGAGGTGGGAGCAATGACAATGAGATGGATGGCATTGGATTGCATGGGGGAAGCCTATAGCTATATTCCAATGACAAGGGATTATGAGATGGAATGAGGATAGAGATGAATGGATAGAGAGATAGGGATAGGGGGATGGAAGATATTTTTGGATGGATAGGAAGATAAGGATGGGGAGATGGAAGGAATTTTTTGGATGGATGGATGGGAAGATAAGGATGGGGAGATGGATTGTATTGTGTAGATGGATGGATGGGAAGATAAGGATGGGGAGATGACTTGTATTGTGTAGATGGATGGATGGGAAAATAAGGATTTGGAAGATGGAAGGGACGATATGATAGATGAATGAGGTCTCCAAGGACTATGTTACAAAGAAAAAAAATGCCCCACTCTAGATATTTCATGTATGATGAGGAAAGAGGGATGAAAGATAGAAGGATGGGTAAATAAAGAATGGAGATGAATTGTAGAATGATGGGTGAACAAGGGGGGGTAGACGGATGTGGATAGGATGCATGGATATGAAAGGAAGATGGAGGAGGATAAGGAATATGATAGTGTATGGATGAGGGGAATGCATGCCAAGAGGTGTTCAAAGAATGTATAGGGGTGATCCCACACTAATGGTTTACAATTTTTGGCCAAACTGGACACTAAAATAATTTTTTCTAAGTAAATCTCCACTTTCGGGCACCTATAGCGGCTAAATCGTGAGGAATTTGAAGATGATGCAAACTAGCGATTTGTGACATTTTGTCTATAGATTCTAAATATGATTTTTTCAAAATTTTTGGAATTATATTGCACTTCTTTTTCCACCTCCTTCGAAAACTAGTTTTTTTTTCAGTAAACAACATTTTTAAGGAGTGACACTCACCGTATAGCACAAATTTTTTTCCATGAAGGATAAAATTCTAAAATTTTCAAATTTAGATTTGTAACTACGATATCTAGTGCTTCCAATTTGTTTCATAGTGTTTTATTGAATATTTTTTCCTTAATCAAGTTTCAAAGTCAAACCAATTACAATTTAGACATAGGCGGACCGTATAACGCGTAACTTTTTTTGTATGTATCAATTTTTTTTTTGTTGTTGTTGGATCGAGGACTTCAATATTTGGTGCACTCATATTTTTCAATTTTTTTTTTGATAATCTGCTATTTTTCCACATGTGCATAACAAAGAGCTTGATTTTCAGCGAGAAAACTTTGTTTAATAAAACTAAAAAAAAATACATAATAAAACCAAAACATATTAAAATTATATTCGTTGGATAGCTCATTCTGAGGATTACCATCAACCAGTTGGGTCTGTAAAGTCTCCTCAATATTTATCCTCAACCTGAGCTTCGAAGCGCAAAATTTTGGACTTTTTTGGTGCCTGGGGGGGAGAAGGGGGGAAAAGGAGGGTTCGCTCGAACCAGGGTTCAAGCGAACCCTCTTTCCACAAGCCTTCTTTTTTGGCTTTTTTTCAGGAATGGTGAGCCTCATTATTAAATGGGTTTTCTCAAAGGGGGGTTCTAGTGAACCCCCTTTGGGGCCCAAAAACTATTTTTTTTTGCATGGGGTCATTTTTTGCAACTTTTCCTTCCTCACTGGAATTGTAAACCACTTTTATGGGTTTACCCATAGATAGGTGCCCTTGTATTTATCAAGATAAAAAGGAATATGGAGGGATGGGGATAAATGGGATATGATAGGTAAAATAGGTTGGAGATGGAGGAAAGGGATGAAGTTGCCCCCAAGTGTGGAAGTAAATTGGATGGGGGAAATACACAACACATATTTTCTAGGTTTTCATCATGGTGCTTATCCAAGGTGCTTGTTTGCCAAGTTTTCACCATTGGATGAATTCTTTTTTGGAATTTTTTTTTGGATAGTATGTGGATGGAGATGGATGAGGATAGGGATGTGGATAAATGGATTTGGAAGACATGTGATAAGGGGATATATGGACTCAAGCATCAAGTTCCATACGAGGTAATAAGAGCCCATGTGTGAAGTGACTATTGGATGTTGGTGCAACCTTATTAGGATTGATGGATTATGCAAGGGGATGGATTCAAGGGATTTGATGTGGGATAATGGATGGGATGTTGGAAAGTGCATGGATGGAATGACAAAGTAGATGTGTGATGGGGGAATGTTTTCAGTACCAACATTGGTACATATGGTGGGGGATGTGAAATGATAGGAGGATTAATGGATGGAGAATGTGGGGATAATGGAGGAGTTGGGATAGTGAATTTTGGGACAGAAGGACCCAAAATAGATTTAGGAGATGGAAGATGTGTATGATTAGTTTTTGAATTAGCAACTTTGGATGGTGTTATGGATGTTTCATTTGAAGGCATTGCATCCTTTTTCTTTGGGATCCACATGGTTTTGATTTTTGATTTAATAGGCTTGTGTAGTCTTTGTGATTGATTACACTTTTGGATGGGATTTTTCTTTTCTTCAACATGTCCTTTTAAGGGGACATGGGGAGCTTGAGATTCATGTGGATGTTTGGATTTATGCATTTTCAATTTTGTATCCAAAGTTCCTTTAATAACAATGGGATGGATATGAGGAGATGGATGAGATGGAGGAAACGTGAATGGAGTGATAGGGGTAGGATTTTGGGGATGATTTGTGGATTGGGGATGTATGGTTATGTGCCTTTGTTGATCCTGATTAGGGATTATGAGAGTGGAATTTTTATGATGGGTGATAGGAATAGGTGATTGGTGGATGAAGGGATGAGTAAGATGAGATGGAGGAGGTGATTTTGGGATATAAGGTCCTAAAATGGACTTAGTATGTGGATGCGTGATGGTGGATGGAGGGACATAAGAACCCAAAATAGATGTAGTAGATGGAGGATGGGTGATGGTGGATGGAGGGACATAAGAACCCAAAATGGATTTGGAGGATGAAGGAGGAATATGGATGGTTGTTTTGAGATGATATGGTGGAGGGTGGATGGCGACAAATGGTTTGGTGGAGTGATGTGAAGATCCTATTATTTTTTTGGAAGAAGCTTGCTTAGGATGTACAAAGGTTGTACCAACAATTTTGGATTGTGAGTCTTGAGATATATATCCAAGACCTTGTGCATGTGGATTTTCTTTGACATGGATATCTCTCAAATACCTTGCTCATGAAGGCCTAAACCTTTTCCTTCATAGTTCATGATCTTGAGCATTTGATAGTTATTCTGGAAACATGATGCAAGTCCATTATTAGATGGAGGAGGATGGGTGGTGTACATGCTTTGTTCTTCTTCTACAAAGAAACCACCATGGATGAATGTAAGAATACCAAGGGGATATGAAAGTGGAATTGGGGTGGTATGGTTAGGTGGTGATGAAGGATCATGAGATGGAGATAATAAGATGGTAGCATCTTGATTGGGAGGAGTGAGTGATAAGGGATCATTAGAGGGATTAGGTGCTATGATAGGATCTTGATTAGTAAGGGAATAAGTGGATGGAATGGAGGTAATATGATATTGAGATGAAGGAGATGAAATGGTAGGATATTGATGTGGATGAGGGGATATGTTGGTATGCTTTGGATCAAGCTCATGTCATGATTCAACTTTTGTGGGTGGCATGATGATAGAGTAATGTTGGATGGGCTCCTCAAATGGGGGAGATGAAATGATGGAGGACTCATGAAGTTCATGAGATTGGATTTTGGTGATACTAGGAGTAGGAGGAGAGGATTGGATTTGGGTGTCTTCAATGGGTTGGGTAGCTCTAAGAGTGGAACATCCAGAGACTCAACGGATTCAGTGGGTTTGATGGTTTCAACAATTGGGATGGTGTTAGGAGTGGTAATTGAAGTGATAGGAATAGGATGGAGACCGGTCTCATCACTAATGAATGTACATGATAGAGTGGGGTGGCATGAATCTACGACTTCAAGATATGGATTTGGAGATGTCTTCTTTGTCATGAGTCCTTGGATGCAATTTGGAATGAGATAGTTGTGCATTGTAGGATTATATGGGGTGGTGGGAATAGATGAAGGATTATGAATGGGTGGAGGTTAGGATTATGGATTGGTGGATTAGGATTAGATGGAGGATAAAGGTATGATGAATTGGATGAAGGATTAGGATATGATGGAGTGAAAGATGGGGTGACATAGGAGGATATGGATAATGGATTAGGATAGGAGGACATGGATGGTGGATTAGTATATAAATGTGTGGATGGAGGATTGATGTTGGAGAAAGTGGATGGAGAATTAAGGTAGGAAAATTGGGATGGTGGATTAAGATGGGAAGATTGGGATGGGGGATTAGGATAGGAGGATGTGGATGGTGGATTAGGATAATGAATTGGAGGATAATGAGATGGAGGATTTGGACTAGGAGTGAAGGTGATAGTGTTGTTGTGCAAAGATGAAGGTTGAGATATGGCTAGAGGAGAAGATGGAGGTATGAATGTTGGATGAGAGGGATATATGGGTGATAGATAAGAGGGAGATGTGGATGATAGATGAGATGGAGATGTGTATGGGGGAGGTAATGGATTTCCCTTGTCAAAGGTGGCATAAGGATTGCTAGTGGGTGTGGATGAAGGCATAATGGGATAGCTTGGAGGGGTGATTGGATTTTGGAAGATGGTCTGGGAATGATTACTATTGATGATAGAATGAAGGAGATATATTTAATACTCATCTTGGTCAACAAGACTTTCAATGTCATTTTCAATGTAATTGTGACCTCCATTGACTACTATTTTTGGTTGCATTGATGAAGGATAAGGATTCATGATGTTGGATTGGATGGATGTGGATTGAAAATATGGGAATAGATGAATATAAGAAAATAAGGGATGATGAAAAGATAAATAAAATGGATTAGATGAACATGGAAGAAGGGGTCTTAGGATTTGTTTTGATATCAGAAGATCTGGGATGCGAATGGACTAAAACTCAAATTGGGATGTGAATTAAGCTCAAATTTGGATTCGATTTAAGCTCAGATTAGGATTGAATTTGAAGCTCAGCTTAGGATTTGATTAAAGCTCAAATTGGGATTTGATTTAAGCTCAGATTAAGATTAGATTGAAGCTTAGATTTAGGATTTGATTTAAGCTTAGATTAGGATGGGATTTGAAGCTGATATTATGATTTTATTGGGAAGATGTGATGGGAGAGACTCCTAAAGTCAAGGATGTAGCTAAAATGATGAGGATGATTGTTGGATGAATGAAAGTGATGGTTTGAAGATGGATAGGAAGAGGGAAAATGATTGGATTGTGATTCTAGATTGAGGAAGATATAGGCTAATTGTGATAGGATAGATTGACTCTCTAGATTTTGGATGGGAAGTGGATTCACCCAAGAATAGAGAACGATTGCCTCTATAGGTAGTGGAAACACCTATGTGCAAAAACACCTATCTAGGAGACAATATCGCCCATATACAAATATGTACAAATAGTATGATAGTAGGATTATCCTTGTGTGAAGCAAGATCGCCTATGCAGGGATAATGTATAGATGAGGAGGTGTGGAATCAGATTTGGAATCGCTTATCAAGGATGTAGGTTTTCCTATCTAGGGATATGCACAGAAATAGGGTAGAATCACCTCTCAGAGAATCAAGACCACCCAAGGGGGAAGGACTAGATGAGTGAATTCACCTCTATGTGAAGCGAATTCGCCTATCAGGGTTGATTGACTAGACTAGATAGAAAGGTGGATTCGCCCCTCAAAGGGTAGGATTGCCTATCCACAACAAAAAATCACCTATGTGGGAAGAAAATTTGCCTATGGGGAGGGGATGGACAATGGCAAAGGACCAAAAAAAAAAAACAAGCAAACAGTGGGAAAAAGACTGACTTAGACTAAAGACACTCACTGGTATAACACAAAAAGACACACCAAGCATGCAAACAACCCTAATTAGTGATAAGGGTTTAAAAAATTGATGTAGGCCCACCATCCCGGGGGGTTCTTGACATTAATACTCTATGATAATCAGGTGTGAACACCCTTTCTTGTGATGGCGTATAGCTAGAGATCTAGTGGGACAGGGTCATCAATAGACACCACGGTCTCACCTTCTCTCTCTCTCTCTCTCTCTCTCACTATCATAGTTCAGCATGAGGATTTCTATCTTGACCTAAGGGAGTATGTGGTGAGTAACTTCGGGGTAACATTTGCAATCCCTACACTATACCAAGCCGCGGCTAAAACACAAGTCTTAAACTAGGCTGAACATGCGGCTAGGGGAGTCCTCGATATACTAGGAGGGTGCGTGAGGCACAACCATGAACACTAGCCCGTCACAAGCATGGATTAAGAGCCCCAGTGAGGTATTGAAAACTCAGACCAACCATTCACACCTTAACTAGGAATCACCCTAGTATCAGTGCTCCTCCAAACATGATGCAACTAGATTGGAGTACAACTTTAGCTCTCCCCCCTTTATATACCCCATCAATAACATGTAGTCGAGATTGTCCCTTGGGTGATGAAATCCTAGGTAGGTCTCACTAAAGGGTAGGAAATGCTAGGCATTTTTGATCCCTAGGCTCACACAAGGCATAAGGGGAGAGCATACACGCAAGCTAGCACTCCTAGGTGGACATAACTAGACTTGAGCTAGCTACGATTTCTAATCCCCAAGCTCACTGTATGGTGCAAGGGGAGAGCATACATCAATAGATAACTCTAGACTTGGAAAACATGATTAATTGACCCTTTAGAAAAATGAAGTGTTCCTAGCTTAGTATGAAAAATGACACACAAGCTAACTAGGGGTCCTAGATTGATCATCCTACAAAAGATAAGTTAGTAGTTTTATTACTCCGGTCTTGGACAAGCGAAGAAAAGCTGCATAAAAAGATGATTAGATGCAAAATAAAATGATGAAAAATAGATGATTGTTAGCTTAGGGGGGTGGAACACCCAACCCAATGAAAAGGTGGTGCGGGGAGACGGTTCGATCCCCTATGGAAGGGGTTCGGGGGTGGAGCCTTTAGAGAATTTTTTTTTGAAATGGAAAGGATAAAGGGCTATGAATTTTTTACTGAAAACTGTGATTTTTATACCTTCTGTAGACCATGCAGATTCGTCCCTATAGGTAAAAGATTCATCCTTGTAGGTTGCAGGTTCACCCCTCTAAGCAAAAGCAGAATTGCCTCTGTAGGTTACGCACTCGCTTGTTTAGGAGTCAGGTTCACCTATGCACATAATCACTTGTCTAGAAATGGGTGGAAGCGGAATCGCCCATTGGGTGAGTGGGTTCACCTACCCGAGAAGCAAGTTCACCTCTGCGGAAAGGCTGAAGTTGGGATCGCCTTTGCATGTTAGGTGATGGACAGGCGAGTGCACAATCACCTGTTTGGAGGAGGGGTGATTACACAATCGCCCTTTCTGTGAGCGAATTTTCCCCTGCATGTTAGGTGTCAGATGGTCGAGTGTAGGATCACCTATTCAGTTGAGGGGCAAGTGCACAATCACCCATTTAGAGAGCGGGTTCACCCCTATAACTAGGCAGATTCGCCCATATGGATGGATCTGCCCCTATGCGCAAAAATGTTTGAACTTGCAAAAGTCAAACAATAAAAAATGTTAAGGACCTATGACGCGGGTCCCACCGGGCGTGCCAAAAATGTGTGCAGTGTTTTTAATCTACTAACAATGCAAGAAAATCAAGCAAAATTCTAAAAACAAGAACACTCAAGATTGGGTGATAGGGAGCTCAAACCAGTGTAAATGTGCCCATGATGTGCGATTAGTTGTGTGCTCACTTGAAATTTTGGCAGCATAACAATGCTCCAGTGAAAAAATAGGTGAGAGATAAAAATGGCTAAGTGTTGGGATAAATAAATTAGGGGATTTTTGGATGGAGGGCTAAGTTTGTAAATTTGGGATCAAGGGATGAGATTAATTCTAGGGCAAAAGGGAATATTAAATTCCATTAAAATCCTCATGGGGATGAGAAAAGGAATATCATGGGGATGAGAAAAGGAATTTAATATTCCTTGGGGGATGAGAGAGGAATTTAATATTCCTCCAAAATCCTAGGAAAGATAAGCTGAAATTTAAAATTCCATTTGGGGATGTAGGTGGATTAAAAAGGAATTAAAAATTGAACCTTGGGAGATGAGAAGAGTTGACTAAGAATTTGATTAAGCTAATTGATGAAGGATTAGAGGAAGGTTGGGTGGCTAATGAGGATTAGGTGCCACTTGCATATTATGGAGGATGTGGCACCTTCCTAATCAAGGTTTAGGAATGTGCACATCCTTAATCCAAGATTATGCAAATTAATCCAGATTAGAGGAAGTTTATGGAGGATGTGATGGGAGGAGAGAGAAAGGGGAGAGGGAATTAAATATTTAAATTTAATCCCTATAAGGTTTGACAACTAAATTAAATAAATTGGTATATTTATTTAATTTAGAGGAGAATGATAAAGAGGGATAAAGTATTTAATTCATTAATTAAATGCCTTAGGTGTTTAGAGGACTTTGGGGATAATAATGGAAATATTATTTAATTAATGTGGATAAGAGGATATTTAGGCAAAAAAGGGGTAAATTTGACCAAATGTAAGTTGTCAAATTTAGGTGTCTATAGTGAGTTGCAGTCCATTTTTTATTCTTTTAAACAAAGGTTGTCATTGATGTCATCACACATAATTCTAGGGAATCTTCTCTTTGGAAATCTAGTCTATAATGTCCACACATAAAATTTAGGAGATTTCCTTTGCATGTGGTCAAGTTCTCCACATTTGATACATAACATTCCATCTTCTATTTCCTTGTCCATAAAATCTCCCTCCATATCTTGATCTACATCGTCCATAATTTTACTTATAGTTTTTGTTACAACCATTATAACTTTGTTGGTTATAGCCTATGAAAGTTTAAATGTTTGATTTGTATAGTTGTGCATTGGTGATATCATTGCAGTGCACTCATTTTTATACTTGGTTGGCCCATAGTTTCTTGGCACAAATTTTCTTGGCATGCTTCATGTATTTCATGAAGGAGCCAATAGTCCATTGTATAATGCATTGTGCTATCACATGATTTATATTATAAATAGACCTTAATCTACTTGGTCTTTTAAAGCTAGGAGTAGCACTTGGTGCTATCATCAATATGAGAAATTTAATAAGCAACCATTAAGGCCTTTACATTATTTTGTAAACAACTATTATAAGTATGTCCCTCATGTTGAAATTTACCAAAGTCCTAATCAATTGTAGATGGTACTTTTGGACAATATCTACACATATGTTATCATATGTACTATTTGTATCTCTAAGAAAAGAGATTTCTCCTATGTTGAAATTTTCATGTACTTCCATGCATATTGTGGCTTCCAAACATCCTATTAAACTATGTAGATCTTTTGCAACAAGAACCCTCTATATGAAGCTAACAACCTGTTGAAAAACTGTTATTAATATTACATTAGATGTAAATCATAGAACAACTCGCATATTAAAATCTTAAACTATAAATCATCTACTTGCACACTCTCAAATAACTATTACTTCATTTATTTTGATATGAGTGTTCTCTACTCAAACTCTAAAATTTAAAATTATTTTTAAAAAACATTCATTTAATTTCTCATGATCAACTAGAAAGCTCTTCATTTTAAACTATAAATCATCTACTTGCACACTCTCAAATAACTATTACTTCATTTATTTTGATATCGGTGTTCTCTACTCAAACTCTAAAATTTAAAATTATTTTTAAAAAACATTCATTTAATTTCTCATGATCAACTAGAAAGCTCTTCATTTTAAACTCCCCATTAGGAAGCACCTCACTTCTAATCTCATCTCATTTTATGCCTCTTTTGCAAGTGGAAGAAAACTACTAAACACACCTTTTGGTTCTGCCTATTCGCTTGACACACTTGGGAAGTTGTCTTTTCAGTCCTTTCTGCCTTCCTTGGTTGTTCTCTCTCATGGAAAGACTCTACTTGGGAATAATGTTTGCTAAATTTTGGTTTTTGGAGCATGCGAATAGGCAATTCTCATTTGGAGATTAAAATACTTAGCTGTTGTTTCTAGTAATTTAACCTCTAATAACAGTCGTGCTTGTAGTACTTTCTCCAGGCAAACTTTTAATACATTTAAAATGTGCTTGCCAACATAGTGGCTGATCAAATAAATATACATACAATGGCACCTATTTATGAAGAATTTAAGTGGTAGATCACCAACAATGTATGCATTGAATTCTATTGTTCCTCCCAATTTCTCTAAATTGGTTTTAGTTTACAAGAGAAAGAGTGAAAGTGTGCTCACAATTCATCAGTTGGTCCACATCAGTATGGAATATTTTTTTTTCACCGTTACAGCTAAGCGTTAAGCCCATCTATATTCCCCACAAAGTTTAACAGAAGTCATAGAAATAGTTTCTCCAGCATTGATTGACCTTGAATAACATGAGCTTACAGAGGTTATATTGGGATCAATTTTTAGCTGTTTCAACCTAAACAAACAAACGCTGAACTTATTTCTGCTTGCCTAAGGTAATGGATAAAAATGAATTTGAATAATATTCTAAAAACCATATAACCTTAAATGCTTCTCCAAAACTGTTTGATGGGAATAATACCAAGTACAATCTGGTAAGGAGAATCACCTAAATAATAGGATTTAATATGATTGGGATGAAATGAGGAAAATTTTTAGTACCAAACACACAATTTCTAATATTCAGTTCCTTCTTATAAGTGGTTAAATATTGAAGCTCCTTCTTTCTCATAAGGGGTAAATCACTGAAGTTCTCACAATAGAGAGACCTGTGCTCAAATTCACTGAATTTCTCACAATAGATACCAGTGCTCAAATTCACTGAAGTTCTCTCAATAGAGAGACCTGTGCTCAAATTCTAAGAAAACATGTTACAAAATTTATGTGCACAAATGTTAAATAGAGCTAATGTGGTCCTCTCCTTGTGGTCCAAGAGCCTGAGAACCAGACAAAAAACCTTGTAGCAGCTCTTGCAGTAGAGCCATGGAAGGAAGGTTATCCTAAGCATGACCCTTTGCCTGCAACATCTTTAATGTCACCACCTCTTCATACTGCCATCACCAAGACATCTTCCTGAGCAGATTCTGACAAAATAGTTGGTGTGGCTAGAAAAGAAGGCTTCTCATCACCAGCCATTATGACGATTACGCTCTCTACCGTTTTTTGATCACAACTGAACACTTTTGTTTCAGCATTCTTTTCTTCATCTTCAATATTGATTATATGGGCACTTTGATCACCAGCTTGGCCATTGTAAGCCTTCTTTAGGTTGGACAAGAGCAAAAGAATGAAAGCAACTGCAAGTAAAAGTACGATGGCGCACACTCCTCCCAACAGATATGGAGCAGGTGAATGCCATAATGTATTGGACAGGACATTAGCGCTGTTTGTGATGTTGGTTGCCATGGATTCAGCTTCACCTTTCCCAATACACTTACTTCTCATTCTTCACAGGCATAACTGCGAATATATACAAATCATGGGTGTTTGATGGAAAGACTGTGCAGGATATTAGAAGATCATACGAATTGACAGCACTCTAAAAGAAATGATTGTAGGATATTTTTTAATTTCAAACGGCTAACTTTTGTTGCTATTGGTATCAGTACTCCGTCATTAAAAACAGTGAAAAGGAATAAAGTGATTTGATTTTAGTTTATGCCCGGACATGATGGTCCCGGAGTACAGGATGCATCTCAATGCCCAAGCAATGAGAAAAATAATTCACAGCTTATTTATTAATAGAAAATAAGGAAACAGGTGCAATTTGATCTAACTCTAGATGTCGTCATCAGTGAGGCACTAGTAAATAAAAGTGCATGTGTCCAACTACTACAAAGATTATGTGGGCCTTTTAAATGGTATTTTTTTCTATTTTAAAATAACATGATTATTTATCAAAATTGATCTGAACAAGATTGATTTAATTTGTATCAATAGTTTGTTTCAATCTCGTTTTGTAGTATGTATGTTGTGTCACTTCTAATCTTCTTGTAATAATATTCTTCTTCATTTTTTCCAAACCCTTAAGTATTATGTATACAAACATTATCAAGAGTTTGAATATGTAAAGGAGATATTTGACAAGTTAATTCAAAGCATTTAGCATACAAGAGGAGTTGTTCTTAATGTTGTTGTAATAATACTCTTCCCCATTTTTTCCAAACCCTTTTAAAGTATTATGCATACAAACTTTATCAAGAGTTTGAATATTAAAGGAGATATTTGGCATGTTCATTCAAAGCATTTAGCATACAAGAATAGTTGTTCTTAATTGGGCATATTTTTTTTTCGCTAGTTGATGTGATTATTGGGATTGCATAAAATGTAGAAAGATCCAATTTGAGAGACAATTCATGTTTTCCAAACCCTAGCTTATAATATTATTATGATGATAATGTGTAGTATAAGCACAAAATTAAGCACCAATCAAAAAGTGCCAAATGAATTAGATATATGATACACATATGCCTTAGGTAGAACTCACTTTTACCTTGACCAATTGTAGAATTAGAGCTCTAGATGTTAGACTTGATATTAACCATCATGAATCCTTGTTCATGGAGAATTTTTTTTTATTTGATTCCCTAGTTTAATTAGGCAGTAATCCTATATATTAGCTAGTAATATAGAACAAGATCATAAAATGTATTAAGGAAAACGAATATAATAACCAAATCATATTTGGATGTGCAAGGCTTATGGAAAATATGTTAATTGTATTAAAAAATGAACATGATGAATATATATAGTGGTAAGATGAAAATTTTCCACGCCTCTTCTACTTTGTAGGATGTACAAACTAGGTATTTATTGTGATGTGGAAAAAGAGATACTAGACCTAGTGAATAGATTGTACTAAGATCTATTTTTCTTCGCATCAACATTAGAAGCCAAGCCAACAAGGTAATGAGATTGGCTAACAACCTAAAAGGAGAGCCAATTTGTCCCGGATTTGGTTCTTTTGTTGCTTTGAAAATTAATTGAATTTAATGTGAATTAATTGACCTATTTAACTATGTAACCTAATTTGAAAATACATATTTTTCACAAAGACAAAATTAAAAGATCACAAATTGAAGATAGATATGGTAAGGGTAGAATTGTGTGCATCTGCATTGTAAATTTGGAGTTGAATTAGGAGGTCAAGGGAATTGGCGCCCTTGACTGAGAATTGTGGATCTTTCTTTGTAACTTTATGACTTGAAACCTACAGATTTACACTCTGTTCTTTCACTATGCAATTTTCTGTCTTCGGATTTGAACCTGCAAAATCACAACAAAGAGGGGGAAAGGGGTGACTATATAGGATTTTTCCTTGGTCAAACTCCCATTTTGGTATTTCTACCTTGACAAATATCCGATTGATTGACTAAAAAATAATGTGTGCTCCTAACCTTAAGTGTGTCTAAGGTTTTTTTGAGCTAAAATGATAAAAATCCTACTCAAATATGTTAGAGAAGGATTCCTAAATGGCATGGACAAGATCAACTCAAGAGAAAGTCAAATACCCTTAGGAAAATCCAAATGCACAAATACCTTTCTTAGGACAACAAGTAGATCAAATTCCGAAGATAAGAACACTTTGAAAATAAGTCATTAAGTGCTTCAAAGAGCCAAACCTATCTCCAAAGCCTATATTCCATCATGTTCTTCCATTGGAATCAAACTCCAATCATTGTCCTAACTTGAATAATTCTGAAATTCACTTTGTAATCTATAAATGAATAAATTTTGGTAGAACTCTTCTTAAGTAATTGCTTCCTCTCTCTAATTTGAAATAATAATTCATGTTTATATAGTGGAACATAGGAATAAATTAAAGTGTAGGATGACTCATTTAAATTTAATTTTTGGAATTAATTTAACCGGCAATTTTCAGGTTTAAATTCACATCCCCGAAATTAGAGACCGACGAAAACGGGAAATCAAATTTGTCAGGAAAAACACCTAGACTAAGACACTAGCACCCCTGTCCAACATTTTTGCACACATTCAAATTTTATTTGGAAGTTTAGGGTCTACTTAATTAGGACATCCAAAATATGAGCACTTTCTGGGGTCAATTTGGTGAAATACAGTCAACAAAGCACTTTTTAGGGTATCACTGCCACATTCTTCTAGGTTGATAGGAAAGGTCAAAGCTAAGGCGTATCTAAAATGCATTAATGGAGAGGTTACTAAAGTGAGTTCTAAATAAAGCATGAAATTATACTTTCACCTTAAGGGAGTAAATTTATGACACTACATTTAGCCCCAACTTTAGCAACCATGTGACACTACATGCATATGCAAGTTAAAGTACTAAAAGAAAATCATATCATAAAAAGTATACCCAAAAGGATGTTGTAGAGAATATATAACATTTTTCAAGCAAGAGAACGAAGCCCCCAACTTAGTAATCTATAAACCATGGCATTAGGAACCACATCTTGCAAAACCAAATTTGTTACAAAACCACCCTACAAATATAAATAAATATGTTAGTCCAATTCTTCTATGGAGAATGAATTTCGAGGGTAGATGTATGCCCCCTAATTTTTATTGCTTTATGGAGGTGAAAACATGATAGCTATCTCACTGCATTGAATGGATTAGGGTTTTGATGAAAATTCCTTTGGTAGGGTCATTGTAACATAACACCAAGTACCAAAACACACACAACATGAAAGAGGGTAGAACCATGATTCCAACACATCAAACAACCCAAAAATTAGAGTTCACAAACCCAAACTATGCTAATTTTAAGATAAAAAAGTATGAAATTTATATATGTTATAACTTTTTTACCTTTCTATCATTCATTTTAACTTTGCAGTTTGAGAACCTTGAGAACTAAGCCCAATATTCCTAGGAGCAAATACACTACATTAATGACCATATTGCACACTGAGGCTCGAGGCCCTAAGAGGGCATGTTGCACGAGGGATGTTGATATGAGAGGTATCCTACATTTTCATTTTCCCTATAGGTAGGAGCTATTTTAAAGTAATTTTTAAGGATTTTTATAAAATGGAGTGCCCATGACCAACATGGATGCCCTAGATCTTTGAGGGTTCCCTTGATCAACATGAATGCCATAGACTAGCATGGACATCAGAAAATGACATGGATGCCCTAGACCAACTATGACATCCTTGATTAGGTACAAATTTCTAGAACATGTAATTTGCTATTTTATTTTGATTCATCTATGAGTTCATTACTAATGAAATACTCTTTTACCGAATGATAGGGAGCACCACATATGTGGGAGCACCTGGGGGGTCACCTATACACACTTCTTTGCAACCATGCCCCATTACTCTCAATGGTAGAGCAGTGCCATCTATGTGTTGTCAATCTATTCTAGGTGTATACCATGCCTGCCATGAGATATCATGACACAATGTTGATGACACTCATGGAGCAATGAGATTCCAACACCTCTACCTTCTATCTATCAACACTAGATATGACAATGATATTGTAGGTTGTGTACCCCATACTTTGACTACCCATCTGGGGTAGGATCGTTAGCAACGACGAGGGGAGGACCTTGGAGGAGATCCTAACTGATCAGTACTATTGCACGGCTGTGATATGCCACAAGATGGCAAGGGAAAAATTTAGCTATGATGGCTATTATATGGAGGTGTTGTGAATCCAATCATTCGTTAGATCATGATCACTACTATATAGCATTCACAGTCACACCAAATGAATGAGGCACACACCTACATTGGGGCTTCATTTATACTATACGAGTGATGGAGGAGTACCATACTGTGTTCGCTTAGGGGCGAAGCATTCTAGCACACCTATACCACGATCTCAATCGATATGCTTATAATGAGACATAGAGTCTTCTAACATGCACATTTCTTTAGGTAGATAGGTGTTCGAGTAGAGCACTTGCATGCAGCCCGTGAGCTACCCCATAGAGGTAGCATGAACCTATCCTCGAGCCTTCTGTTATCCTCTGAAGAGATACAATAGTATGGAGATGTGTTATACTGACGCATCACATTCGATTAGTTAAACGATATGAATGTGCTTTGGAGACCCTATAGAGCTTTGTAGCCCTAGACATGTCTATCATAACAACTTGTGAGGATGTAGCATAGTTGCTTCTTTGTTAGTCGCTATGAGTAAATTGTGATGCCTTTTTATTAAGATCTAGTGACTAGATAGTTTGGTCACATTCAGGGGTTCCCATCCCTTGACCGATCTATCTTAGGTCGAGTCGCAACGACACTGGACCCCAAGATGTAGCTTGTCCTACCATTGCAAACGTCCCTTTGAGTGACTCAAATGATGAGGAGCAAGACGAACATCCAATGCTTGAGGAAGATGATGTCAGATCTAGCATTGCATACATCAGGTGGTAGGGCAATGCATGTCTTGATGCGATATCTAGCATTGCATACATCACCTAGACCTTGCTAATGTATGGGAAAAAATATATGATTAAGATCCTCGTCCTCCCTTCACTACCACTACTCTCACTACTTAGTGGGTTTTTTTATATTTTTATGCTCTAGTTCATTGCCCTATATGGACTTTAGGGGTGGATTATTTCCACCCACATTTTTTGTGTGTGAATATGTGTAATACTATTTCATAAATGACAATATAGGCACTTATTCATAAAAAAATAATCGAGCAAGAATAACCAAATTAAATACCTCTTACAACACCTTACAAAACATTGAGATGTGACGTTGCTGAAAATATTGCTTTCTACTCTAAGAATGCTCTTATTTGTAGATTTTGCCGTCTGTGACCTTCCCTCCTTGATTTGCACCTTTGGATCACCAACCATTGGTCTCCTCTGGTTGATGGTTTGATAGAGATATACCCTTTTGCAAGGGGTTTTTTTGTTGTGGGTTTCAGTTCTCCTGAAGATAGAAAGGCTATTTTAGACTATGGTTTGTCGGTTTAGGACTCTCATCTCCTCTCCATTAGACATTGGGTTCATTCTTTTAATCCTTTGAATGAACCCTTAGATGTTATGCCTGTTTGGGTAAGATTGCCTTATCTTCCCTTATAGTTATGGTGCCCCTCTGCCTATGAGGGCATTGGTAATGCTCTTGGTAGATTCTTGAGAGTGGATAAGGCTTCCAAGAGTTTTACTCACACCTCCTTTGCTAGGATCTTGGTGGAGGTTGATCTTTCGAAGGCTCTACTTGGTGAGGTAGTTTTGCAGGTTAATGATTGGTCATGGTCTCAGATGGTGGATTATGAGGGTCTTCCTTTTCGCTGTAGACACTATTTTGTTGTTGGTCATTTAGCCCGTGACTGTTCTCGTGGCTCCCGCCCTATTTCCTCTTCTACCTGGTGGAAGAACTCACTCCGTGAGAACTTAACAATGTGCCCTGTTGCTAATTCCGCTTCTTCTAATGAAGATTTAAGGCCTCCTTCTCCTTATGTGAGGAAAAATGATATTGACGTGGTGGTTGATGCTCATCTTGTGGATACTCGTGTTGCCCCTACAAACTCTCCTATGCAGGTTCTTTCTGCTCCACTTGATTCGGTTGTGGTGGTTGCTGCTCCTCCTATGGATACTGCTATGCGATCTCTGGTTATGGTTGTTCCTAATGCTATTTGTATTTCTTCTCCTAAGGCCCTTGTTATGGAGAATGATGTTGTAAATCCTGTTGTTTCAAGCTTGGTTTCAGATACTTCACCTGAAGTATCAGCTATTCCTTTTGTCTACTACTCTGGAGGGGATTCTTCCCCTTCTGATCAAAATTTCTCATTTTTAGTTTCTGATTCTCCTTGGACAACGGTTCAAAGAAAGAAGAAACATTTTTCTAAGAAGGTTACGGTTTCGTTTAACTTGCCCTCTGAGACTTTGCTTGGTTCAAGCTTTGTTTCTTGAATAGTTTCTCGTAGTATGTTGTTTGTAACTGGTCTTTTTCTATTTGTTGTTTTTGTCTTGCTGTTTCTCTCTGATTGGCTGTGTTGGGCCAGTTTGTTTTGCTGAGCTGTTTGGCTCTATTTTTCTTGTTGTAAGGGTTAGGGCCCTACCTTGCTTATCTAATAAAAAACATTGAGACATGACAAATGATACCAACTTAAAATTTTATGCCTCATTTTCATGTCAGATAATATCAAATAAAATAATTACAATAATATTCAAATGACTTGTAAAAAAATATTAAATAATTAACATATGAAAATATTTTTTTTTATCAAAATTGAGACACTTTAATTCCCAACAAAATTTACTAAAAACCCTTGCATATCTTTGACCAAAACACAACTACAATACGACTTCTTGTTTGTATGAGTAATCCTTCATTTTACTATATTTTCCCTTTTATTTGAATTCAATTGATCTATTTCTTGATCTTATGTGTTATATGCAATCTGTTATTCATTATTTATATCTAACGTGCTTGATATAAATCTAGTAAGAAACTCTTCATTGCATGAAGAATTGGATTAAAAAGAATACAGAAAAGCTTTTGCACTTTCCTTCCCTGTAATAGGTGCATGAATATTCAAGAACGATAGATCCCTTTAAACGATGCGAGATCTCATAGAAAATATAACTATACGTTGTGCTTGCTGACTGCAGCAATGATATGATTCATGCAACAAACACATTGCTCAAGGATCAAATTTCATAATGCAGGCATGGAGGACCACAAGAGCAACGAATATTTTATATTTTGTAACAATAAAATAAATAATTATCAGATTTTTTTGTTTCAGCATCAATCAATATCTCTTATTAGCACTGTATCAGAGATAAGAACAGATAAAAGAGATGGATGGTATTAATGCTACTTTACTCAAGAATATAATCATATTATCGTAGGCTTTATTTATTCTGCTTTTGCCAAATAGTTTAACATTTCTAATTGGGAAATGATATTTATTCTGATTGCTGTATGGTCATCTTTTTTAAACTTTATTTATATTTTAAATGTATATATAGACTTTTGCAAGTAAATTGTGATAAGATTTAGCGTATACAGATTGGCCAAAACTTTGAAATCTGATTTTTCAAATTAGAAAATGATATTTATTCTGATTGCTGTATGGTCATCTTTTTTTAAACTTTATTTATATTTTAAATGTATATATTGACTTTTGCAAGTAAATTCTGATAAGATTTAGAGTATACAGATTGGCCAAAACATTGAGATCTGATTTTTCACATCATTTGGGAAATCTTCTTTGTGGGTATCATAGAGTTCATCAATGTTTGGTAGAACATATCAGAAAGTTTTTCCAGTTTTTATAAAAAATATAATGAATTCTTGTCGTGCGGAGGATGGCAATTGGGAGATCTTGTAATAGAATTTATATCCAATTAGATCGAATCACAAGCTGCTTTTTACTGTTTGGATGAGCTCTGTTAAAATTGATGGTTAGAATTATTTTTTTGGAAAAAGAAATAATGTATGTCAGGCTGCAGGAATGTTTTATTTTATTGAGAAGTAGTGATGATGAATCATTCTTATGCGCCATTAACAAACAGTACTGTCAATTCACATAATATCCAGCATAATAATGCTTAAATCTTTCGCTGGGTATAGATATCTTTATAACATATAATATTAGATTTTCTTCTCAAGTGGACATTGTACAAAGAGGTGCTGCAACATAGGTAACATGGCTGTGAAACCATTGCAATTTGTATTATTCCTATCTGGATGGCAGCTGTCGATGGGAATATGCTACCTAAAGGAGTTTAAAGTGGTTTTCCTTTTAGTTATTTAGTACAAGTTGCATCATGAGAAAGTGCCTAGTACATTTGTCTGTGTATGTATACAGATACTCTTGAAGATTAATAATAGTATTAACTAGCAATCACACTTTAGTGTATAATGGGTATGTCGAAGAAGTGTGGAAGGTCAATTAGGATAAATTTTGGTCTATTTTTTTCATATACATAAGTCTTTAGCCAATGATGTTGTTTGTGCAATAAAGGTCTCAATGTTTAATCTAGATCCAGTGCCTTCTCCCTCCTGCAATGATTTCTTCAAACAATGACAGAAAAAAAACAATTATTTAGAGACAATGATTTACCTTTTCCGAATGCTCACAACTCTTGAAGGAAAAAACGATCTGCCAATAAATAAAGTCTGTTTTATGACAACAATCTCCTTTTAACAAATTCTGCACTTTTCTTCTTGCATTGACGGCTGCTGACTTGACTTCCTCTTGATCTCCTATATTCTGCAGCTTTAAACTACCAAGCTCTGATACCAATCTGATAGGGGTGGATGGACACAGATCAACACCAATAAACAAACACAAACTCAGCAATTCATGAATAAACACACACAAATAAACACGAGCTGCTGCTCCAAATGTTTGTATTGAATTGCTTGATCCAAAATCATTACATGGTGCCTCTATTATAGAGAGCTTAAGAAACATCTAGAATTAGCTGACATGTTTCTACAAACATCTAAAATATAACTTCTAGAACTTTACAAAGTTTTACTTAATTCCTAATCTCTAGTCCAGCTGGAACCTCTAGAAACCTCTAATTTAATTAATATTTTTACATCTCATTTGAGGGAGAAATTACATTTCCCAACAATTATTCCTATCTGGATGGCAGCTGTCAATGGGAATATGCTACCTAAAGGAGTTTAAAGTGGTTTTCCTTTTAGTTATTTAGTACAAGTTGCATCATGAGAAAGGAAAGTGCCTAGTACATTTGTCTGTGTATGTATACGGATACTCTTGAAGATTAATAATAGTATTAACTAGCAATCACACTTTAGTGTATAATGGGTATGCCGAAGAAGTATGGAAGGTCAATTAGGATAAATTTTGGTCTTATTTTTTCATATACATAAGTCTTTAGCCAATGATACATTGTTTGTGCAACAAAGGTCTCAATGGAGAAGTCACAGCTTCAAATAAACTATGCATCTACTTATAGGGATCCAAACATGATTGAAATAAAACCTCTAAATCAGGAAGATAATTAGGATCCATTACCAATAGGATCATGTTATGTTTGTAATAAGGAGAGAGCTGGAGAGAGAGAGAGAGATACGGATAGAAATCGGGAGAGATAGAGGGGAAGAGCAAGAGAGAGAGGGGTAAGGAGATAGAGAAAGAGAGGAAGATAGAGAAAGAGATAGAGATGGAGAAGCATAAGGAGAGGGATATGGAGAGAAGGAGAGGAGGGAGAGATAAAGAGAGAGAAGAGAGAGGGATAGATAGAGATGGAAGAGATAAATATATAGAGAGGGATAGAGAGGGAGATAGATGGATGGATAGGGAGAGGGAGACATATCTAGAGATAAAGGGGGAGAGAGGAAAATAGAGGTAGAGATGAAGATAGAGTGAGAGAGGAAGAGAGAGACAAATAGATAGAGAGATATAGGTAGAGGGAGAGATAAATATAGAGAGAGATAGGGAGATAAGAGGGAGAGATAGAGAGGACAAGATAGAGAGATATAGAGGGAGGGAGAGGGAGAGAAGAGAGAGATAGATAGAGAGAGTGAGATATAAGGAGATATAGAGAGGGGAGGATAGGGAGAGAGAGACAAAGAGATATACAAAGAGAATTAGAGATAGGTAAATAGAGATGGAGAGAGGGAGAGAGAAATAGGGGGAGATAGAGAAAGGGAGAAAGAAGTAGGGGGAGATAAAGATATATGGGAAGAAAAAGAGAGAGATAGAGATATTTGGGAAGAGAAAGGGAGAGAGATAGAGATAGAGAGATAGATAAGGGATAGGGAGGGGGCAAGGGAAGGAGAGGTGGGGATAGATAGAGAGAGAGGGAGGGAGAGAAAGGGAGAGATATAGGTAGAGGAGGAGGGATAGAGAAGAGGAGGAGAGAGATAGGTTGAAGAGGAAGAGAGAGGAGGGGGGAGAGGGAGAGAGATCAACAAAAGAGGGAGAGAAAGAAGAGGGAGGAGAGGGAGAGCAATACATAGAGAGGGTGAGAGAGGGAGAGATAGCTCAATATATATAGAGGGAGATAGAGACATAGAAAGGGGTTGATATAGAGAGATAGAGGGGAATAGTTAAAGATATAAAGAGATAGTGATAGAGGTAGAGAAAGATATGGATAAAAAGAGAGAGGAGTGAGAGGTAGATAAAGAGAGAAATAGAGATAGAGATCTATATAGAGTAGGAGAGATGGAGGGAGAGGTGGAGTCAATGAGAGAGAGAGGGGGGAGAGGGAGATATAGCTCAATAGATAGAGGAAGAGAGAGTGACATAGATAGTGGGAGATATAGAGAGCGATAAGGAGAGATATATCAATCACCCTTCCTATATCTCTATCTATTCATCTTTATCTCTTTATCTCTCTACCTCTCTCTATCTATTTGTCTCCCTCTCTATCTATATGTTTCTCATTATCTCCCTATATATATTTTCTTCCCTTTATTTATCTTGATCTCCCTATCTCTTTGTGTGACCTTATCTCTATCTATGTCTCTCTCCTCTTCTCTCTTTCTCTTTTCCTTTATCTATTTTTAAATATTTCCCTCACTACCTCTACCTCTTTCTCTGCCCCTCTTTATTCCTCTATATCTCTACCTATATCTTTATACCTCTTTGTCTCTCTATTTCTATTTATCTTGCTTTCTCTCTCTCTCTCTCTCTATCTTTATTTTTCTCTCTTCTCTCTTTTTATCCCTTTATTCTATCTTTTTTCCTCTCTTTATCTATCTTCATCTCTTTCTCCTCCTTTGTCTCATTTTTCTCCCTATCTCATGCTCTATTTCTCTTTTTTCTCTCTCCACCTATCTATATCTTATCTCTATCTCCCTCTCCCTTTTATCTTCCTTTCTCTTTCTCTCTTTCTCTCTCTATATTTTTGTCTCCTTAAGTGTACAATGGGTACATTGAAGAGGTCCTAAAGGCGAATTATCATTTCATTAATCAAATGATATGCTACCTTGAGCATAACTCCCCAAGGACATTGGTGGAACCCCTCAATTTTTTTGTGTTCCATTGATTTTAAATCCATATCTAGCTAGTGCTTTGGTTCTGATTTATTGTCATCTAGGTTTGGGTTTTGAATTCCATCATTCTAAGGTTCTTTTTGTCTTAAACCCTTGAAAAACCCTTAGTATTTGCTAAGCCTTAAGGTCTTGTTCTAATCCTTCATTGACCTATTCCTACCCATTACCAATTGTTTAAGTCATGACTTGAGTCACTTAAGTCTTCTGTTGACTGGCCTCCTACCCACTTGAAGTATTTTAAAAATATTTATACTTATGCGGGTCTGAAAATATTGAAATATTTTATGATTTATCCTAAATCTTGGTTCGTAATGGTCTAAGTATTTTATCCTTTTAACCTAGCCAATGGCCCCACCTTAAGTCACCTTTTAGTGCATGTGTACTTTTAAAAACTTTAAGTCATGGTCGGTGTGACCCACCACTCTCACTTCATTGGTTCCCCGCTAGCCTGTAGGAATAAAATAATTTCCAAAAAAGAGCCGCGAGGTAGTGGGCATGTGACATGTGTCTACCCCTTTAGTGGGAACTACTAGTCTTTTGAAGCAACAATGGTGAAGGGTAAAGTGATCAACGGTCTTGATGCATTGTGGAGATCAAATCTTGATTGTTCCTCACTACCCCATTCTAATTTGCTGATTTCATGAAAAATGATGAGGGATAGCGGGCACATGCCACGTAGATTATCTTTTGGGTGGACCCTGATGGTGTGTAAAGAAGTAGTAATGGTGGGCCTAAGATTAGAGGGCTACGATTGGTCGTAGCATGTAAATCGTGATCGTTCCTCGCTTCCCCTCACCAAAACGCTAACATCATGAAATATCATGAGGGATAGCAGGTGGCTACCGCATGGAACTCTCTATAGTGCTCAAAGGACTATTGAAAGGAAGAAATATTTTATGAAATATTTTGATGGAACTATGTGATCTTAAAGTGAGAGCTACTAAAGGTTTTTTTAGAGCACATGGTTAAAATAGATTCAAATGTTTTAATCTTGGCCATCCGATGGATGAAGGTATTGTGCATGTGGGAATAATCCTATGGATTAACTGGTGGGAAAGTTGAAGTGTATTAGGTTGATCTGAACTATTCCCTACTACCTTGTAGCTGTCGATCAAAATCCTATAGATTCATGAGGGATAGTAGGCTAGCGACATGTGGACAACTCATTGCTTGTAAGTTATGGTGGATCCCGCGGTAACAACGAAAGGAAACACATGGATATGCTTGATTGGCTGAATTTTGAGTTAGAAAAAGTTAAATAATTCAAACTTTGGCAACTCCATCTGAGCCATTCATTGATCTGGTTCACCAGGAGATCAACAACTATGATTTAAACTTGCAAACACAGTTGAATGACCCATTCTAGTTCACATGAGCAAACGATAATGGTGGAAGTGATGTACAATGACCCAATTGAAGGGTTATTTTTCCATAAAGGCTAAAATCAAAGCACCATTTGATTTATCTAGATGTTTTAAAGCGTCTAAGGATCTGCAACAACATTTTTCAAGCTTTTAGCATCCAGGGTTAGGGTTTCCCAACACAAAACACTAGTAAGTAAAATTTCTCAATCCTGTATTGAATTTCGAAAGAATTTGTGTGCATTGTGCTAGTTTTATCTATTATATTATGAACTAGGTTTTTATTAGGGTTTAAAATTTCATTGAATTGCATTCTGGTACCTTTGAATTTGCTTGGTTTCCTATGCTAAGTCAAGCCCTAGTTGCATTTAGAAAACCCTACTTTGCATTTTCTTTTGTTGCAGTGACACCCAAGGCCCATACTTCAACTTCTGAAACCTTGACATGTCCCTTTTTCCAAGACCTACTTGACCAATTGAAATCCTCAACCAATTGAAAGCACATTGGCCAACTAATTTTCCAAGGGCCTGGAACAAAAGATGACATTTTCAATAGACAACATGCCATGAAAGATGCTACCCTACCAGTCACACGATGGACCTTATTCAAATACTGGTTCAGGAAGAGATTCCTAAGTATTCCCTTGTGCAATGGTTGGAGCTTGGACATGGGTAAACTGGCTATGCCCAATGTGTTCTTGGAAGTGGATCTGTTAAAGGCCATAGAATCCAATTACAACCCAACTGTTAGGGTTGTAAGAACTCACTCAGGGGAAATTATGGTGGAAGTAACCAGAGAGGGACTCATTGAGGTCTTCAAGTTTAGCCCCTACCATTCTAAAATGGTGAAGATTGATCAAAGTAGGTTGAAAGAGGAGTATGAAAAAGTAATATTGACTTTCAAAGTATTTATGTTAACCATTTCATGGCTAAGGGGAAGGGGGAAAAAGAATTACACTAAACGCCTCAGATAAGGAGCCCTTTGAGATCAAACTATTTGAGCATTACTTCCAAATAATTTTTTACACCTTGTGTTGGATTTTGGGATATGAACTAGGAGAAAGAATTCCATCAACTCTTATGTATATGGCTGCTAATATCCAACATGGAATGATCAACACATGTTATGAATTTTTTGGTTGTCAAAAGAAATGCACAAAGCCCTTGTGGCTCTCAAGAATGGTGAAGGAGTCAAGTTTTGGTGGTACTCCCTGTATATGCATGTGTTTTTGTACAAGGGAGTTGGTTTCTTTGGTGAAGACATGAATTTGGATAGGAAGGTTGAGCATGGAAAAGATATGCCTATCTATATGTGGACCTATTTATTGGATAAGGATGAGCAAAATTCTAGTTTTGTAGCATTTTCAATTTTTTTTGCATTGAAGATAATGAGGGTATTGGTTGTGAATCCTTATAGGATTCCTATGGAGCTGCATGATTTATTGAGGCCTAGTGAGAGAAGGCCTAAGCTTGGTATTGAGCATAACTGGGGAGATGTAATCCCATATTCAGATTGCACCATCCTTCAAGCATAACTATGGAATGTAGACGACACACACTTGGTGGGAATGAGAAAAGGGACTTTCTTCCCAATGTATACAATGTTTGCAGATTTTGTTTTGATGAAGGATGGGTGGAAGAACATCATACCAAAGCTTAAGCACTTGAAGATGAAATGCTACAAAATTAGGAACCATGACCCAGAGGGTGTCATGGTTGCCTTGAAAAATAAAATCAGGGGGAATATTTCATCATAATTTCCACTTTCTAGAAGATGTAAGCCCTACCCCGACCTAGATAACTCTCTCTATCACTCTCCTTCCCTCTCTCTTAGGTATATCCCTTTCAAGTCTCTCTGATCCATGTATCTCTCTCTCTCTCTCTCCTAGGTCTCTTCCTCCCTCTATCCCTCCCACCCTACCTAGAAAATTCTCTCTCTCACTCCACCCCCCTCTCAGGTCTCTCTTGGGTCTCCCTCCATTTATCCCTCTCAAGTCTCTCTCTCTCTTAGGTATCTCTCTCCCTCTATCCCTCCAACCCTCTCTCTCTTTGGTTTCTCCCTCCCTCCCTACCTAGATAACTCTCTCTATCTCTCTCCTTCCCTCTCTCTCAGATCTATCCCTCTCAAGTCTCTCTCATCTAGGTCTCTCTCTCTAGTCTCACCCTCCCTCTATCCGTCCCACCCTACCTAGACAACTCTCTCTCACTCCAACCCCCTCTTAGGGCTCTCTTGGTTCTCTCTCTCTCTCTCAAGTCTCACCCTCTTTCTCTCTCTCTCTCTCTCTCTCTCTCTTGGTCTCTCTCTCAAGTCTCTCCCTCTCTCTTAAGTCTCTCCCTCTCAAGTCTCTCTCTCTCTCACTCTAGCCCCCTCTTAGGTCTCTCTCGGGTCTCTCTCTCAGGTCTGTCCCTCTTTCTCTCAAGTCTCTCCCTCTCTCTCAATTCTCTCCCTCTCAAGTCTCTCTCTCTCAGTCCAAACCCATCTCAAGTCTCTCTGGTCTCCCTCTCTCTATCCCTGCCACCCCCTCTCTCTTATGTATCTCCCTCCATCTATCCCTCCTACCCCCTCTCTCTTAGGTATCTCGCTCATATCCCTCCCAACCTCTCTCTCTCTCTCTCTCTCTCTTGGTTCTCCATCCCTCCCTACCTAGGCAACTCTCTCTCTTGCTCTAACCCCCTCTCAAGTCTCTCTCTCAAGTCTCTCCCTCTGAACTCTCTCTCTCTCTCTCTCACTCCAGCTGCGTCTTAGGTCTCTCTTTGGTCTCTCTCTTATGTCTCTCCTTCTCTCTCAAGTCTCTCACTCCCTCTATCCCTCCCACCCTCTCTATCATTGGTTTCTCCCTCCCTCCCTACCTAGATAAATCTCTCTATCTCTCTCATTCCCTCTCTCTTAGGTCTATCCCTC
>VDFB02171998.1:0-11339 GCA_007258455.2 Sequoia sempervirens
ATGTACCATCTAAAGCTTAAAAAAACCAATTTATCATAACGCGAGCGTGTTATTAACTAGTAGAGATATGTCCATTTAGGATGAAATAATGCGAGCGCATTTTTTATTACACTAAAAATGGTAAAAAAATCACAATATACCCGTGATGTCATTCAAATTTTGCATATTCTCCTAGTTTTTGCTATGCTCGACAAAAAGTAGCTTTTTGGTGATTGAGTGAAGTGTGCACACATGATTTTGAGATTCCACCACCTTTTGAATGTTCTTTCCATCACCTTTGCATGAAATAGAAAAGTTTCACATTGAGAGGCATATAATATCAATTCAAGTTTGAATTACAATGATAATTGATATACAATTGAAATTTGGAGGGGAACAAGCTTTTGAAGAAGTCAAATTTTTGAGGAGTTTGAGGAAGGGAGAAGCAAAGGCTGCATAAGTGGGTAGAACTCCTCCATTTGAAACTTTGATTTTTTAGGTATGTGAAATATTTGTACATTTTCTTTCATTCTATTATGACTTGCTTTCATTTTTGTTGTTTTGCTTATTCCATGTTGATCAAATTGTTTGTTTGTGATGCAATATCAGATTGCCAAGCCACTCAACAACATCATTTCTTTAGGGAACTTACTTCCCAAATCAAATTAGGAGAAGATCAATTTATACAAACTTTGTCAAATTCATCCAAAACTACTTTTCATTCAACCAAAATCCATTTATTTCATTTCAAGTTATAAGGCCATTAGTAGCTAATTCACCATCTCCATATAGCAAACCATTTTCAGAATCAACTTTCAACTTTGTTCTTGTCATAAACAATAGAACAATCACTCATCAACTCAACTTACCCCTTCAAGGAAAAAATAATCAAAAACCTCTGTTCCTGAAACCTACAATCAAACATCATCCCAGCCATTTAAGATATATTTTCTCAAATCAACACATCCATCATCCCGTCTTCACTTAAACCCTACTTGAAAACACCATTTTTTTGAATGAGAAAATTCAGAATTTTGTTCATGCAACAGTATCCCAACTTCTTATTTCTATTTACCCCTACCACACACATCTTCACATTGAAAAGACACTAAATATGATCCATTCCACCGACCTACTAGCCCTACATCAGTGGAATGGCTAAGAATCACTTTTTAGACTCTCAAAACAATTCTAAGGAAACCACAGATCGAGACTTAGGAAACTAAGTTCAAATTCTTGATTATTTGAATTACAATTCCTCCAACTTTCAAGAATGAAAGAAGTCTCTTTCCCTAACAAGAATCAAATCTTAGAATTCTTGAATCACTATGCAACCTGAAAAGAAGAATAGAAAAGCTTTCCAAAATAATTGAGCAGAGGTTTTTTTATTGATTTTTATGGATTTTTGGGATACAAGATCTACCTTTCTCGAGCTTACAATGCTTTTTAAAGGTGTCTAAATCAGTTGAACTAGCTGTCTCTTCATCTTCATCAACCCATCCTTTCCCTTCCACAAAAAAGACTCTTCACCTTCCTACTTTTGTGCAATTTTACATTTTTACAATAATTGATAACTTTTGAACTATAAAAAGCAACTTTTCAATAATATCACCTAGTGACCTATTTCATGGTGCAAATACATTGAAATTCATCATTTCATGACCTTCACTCATCATATTTACTTGAACATTACAAATTGAAATAAATAGCCTTTTGAAGGAATTTCATGACCTAGGTGCTCCTGCACCAGTTTGTCATGTTACAACCTTACATTGTCAATGGACTTTCTTTGTGTATAATTCCAAAGCTTTCATTGAGTTATGCTTCCAAAACTTTCAATTAGTTAATTTGACAACTTAGCACTTTTTGCATAGGTAAAATTATTTGTCATGTCGAAGAAGCGAACTGTTAAAAGGAAAAAAATAACAGATGATCAACTCCAAGCCTTGAGAGATAAAGAGAAAAAATGGACAAGGGAATGTCATGAAAAGAAGAAATTGGGAATGATTGATGAAAAAAATCCAGTTGTAGAGGAACCTCAACCATCAAAAAGAGAAAATAAATTAGTAGCACAAAGGGAAAGAATGCGAAAGAGTCGTGTTAGGGGAGATGCAAATACCGTAGTTTGAGATACACCCTCTACCACAAGTGAATACAAAGGGACACCATTAAGCACAAGCGAATATGGAGGGACACCATCTACCACAAGTGAGCATGGTTGGACACCATCCACCACATCTGAAGTTGAGAGTACATCATCACTCGGAGATGACAAACAAGGTATGCCATCATCCCCATATGAACCTCAAGGTATGTCTTATATTCCACCCTCGATTGAAGGTACGCAATCTAACCCACCTCAATTCAATATTGATGAAATTGCTAATGTTGAGATGTATGTACCTAAGAGAACACCACCTAGAATTTTGTGTAGAAAGCCAAAGTTTTTGATTAATATTGATGAGGATATTTTGCAGCACATGGAAGGTAAGATTCTAGAATGCACTTGTAGAGGATATGCTGAAATTTTTTGGCAAATGTTCTTTGAAAGGATAAATGAGACCTCAAGATGTCAACTATTTGTTCAAATGATGCAGGGTTTAAAGTATAGAAACATCATGAAGACTCTTGGGTTGAGAACATCGAATGCATCAAGTGAAAGCACTATTGTGAAGAATCTAATGGATGCTTATGACAATGTGGGTAAGACCTCACGCTCAAAGGATAGTAATGTCACCCGACGTGTCATTACATTGACTTTGGTAAGCTATCAAACAAAGAGATCTCGCCATTAAAAAGACAAGTGAACAAATGGGAATTAGTAGAAAAACTTTATCAAAAGCTGTTCAAAGGCGGCAAAGAATTGAGGGTACCGATTCAAATGAATTATGGGAATTCTCGGGAAGACTGCCACATAAAGATAAAAAGTTGTTGAAGCATTGAGAACACTAATTGAAGATTATTGGAAGAATAATACAAGGCCATCTCCAAATCAAAGGGATGTCGTAAGAAGGAGAATCGGTAGTCGAAACCGTGAGCCACATCCAAAGCATGTTTTGGATACGACTCAAACCCAATTTTTTCATAAATTTCAAAAAACTTATCCTCAAATTAGTATTTCTCAAAGATTCTTTGAAATGCTTAAACCTTTTTATGTCAAGATAAATCACACAAACACTGCTTGTTGCTGTAGACTACATATTGAATTCGCTAACCATTATGATGTTTAAATCATTCTATATGTTTAGATTTGCAAATTAATGATGTTTTGCAGGATTGTGGCATAAAAACCCCACCAAAATCTTCAAGAGAGTTCTTATCAAAAAATTTATGTCAAATAGAGGATGGCCAAATATTCTACATGAGAACATGCTTGGATGGTTCATGTGAGCATTGCAGTGGCTTGCAATGAATGCGATTATGTCAACATATGGAAAGCACAGATGAGGTGGGGCATAAACTAGTAGATTTTGGGAAGTATAAAATAGTGGCATACACTACAAAAGATGGGTCTCAAGAAAAAAGGTGTGATTTGGTTGTTGAGAAGATTCCAGTGTATCATTTTATGTCCATGTTTCATGAGAATCTAGTGTATGAGTATGCAAGGCATACCCATAGAGCCCGATGGATGGACACACAATTCAAGCTATGCAAGGACACGTTTCCACTTGGCAGCGTAGTATTAGTGGTTGAGTTTGCAGAGAACTACACTCTATAGCCACAATGTGAGGTGCAGCCACAGTATTACAACTCCACACAGGTTTCAATATTTGTGCACATAGCATTCATTCATGTAGCTGATAGTACAGAGGACCAAAGGAAGGTATTGAGGGAGTATCACTTTTATATTAGTGATGATCACATGCATTCTCCAGAGTTCATTCAAGGTTGCTTCTACATTCATTTGGATCAGAGGGGCATATCATACGGTTGACATATAATATGGTCAGACAACTGTGCAACACAGTTCAAGAATGTGCACATGTTCTACTGGATGTGTAGGATGCATCTCACTACACATGTTCAACATATGTGGAAATTTTGTGAGGTTGGACATGGAAAGGGGGAGCATGATAGTGTAGGAGCATGCATGAAAAGAGCATTAGCACGAGAAGAGTTAAAGTATAAATACAGTGCACAGTTGAAAGATGCAAGATCAATCATCAAGTGGTGTAATGCTTCAATGGGTCCAGGTAATGAAGGTACGTCTTCAGTTCATAGATTTTTTTGGTTGATGGATGATACTAACATTGCACAATATGAGGATTGTTGTACACTAACAAGATCGAGTGAGTTGCACTCTTTCCTTAGCTCAAATGCAGGTTCATGGAGTATCGATACACGTAAGATGGCATGCTTTTGTTCTTCATGTACAATGCAAGCCTAGAATGATTATGAGTAAGGGGAGTGGGTTGAAAAATGGTTGAAAATTTATCTTAACCCACTTCACACGTATCGCCCTTCGATGGCATTGGAACTAACACAGATGGAATCATCGGTCGACTTTGACCATGTATTAGATCTAGTTCAACCAGGTAATATATCTACTTGCTTAATATTTGAAATTCCATATTGTTATCTTACTTTGTATTTTATTCATAATGTTGACTAATTTCAAGAGATATGCCGCACATATAAATGCAGGGCATGTTTATGCAGTTATTGCAGATGAAGACAATGAAGAGGGTACAGACTATTACTTGTGTCGTTATGTTGAGACAAAAAAGAAATTGGAAGCCCCAATTATAGATGGAGAAAACATTGAATACCCTATAGGCTCAGTTGTTGTTACTGGAACGTGGCTAAGAAGGTACCCACATATGAGTGTTAAACATTGGTTTTTTGAGGAATTTGACACGCATCGTAAGATTCTTCATTACTCAAACCTTGTCATGGCATCCAATGTTTGTTTGACCAAATATGGGGGTAGACCTTTGAACAAGACCTTGTGGAAGGTCTGTGAGTCTGACCATGAGGCAATACTTGACACAATAAAGAGTAGAGAAGACCTGGATGGTTCATTGGATTAATTTTTAAGTATATGCACAACGATTCTTATTAATTTATACTTGTATCCACGTCAATTTGGTTGATGCCGATGCTATCATCTTATTTTACTTTGTGTATTTGTATGTAACCAAGCAAACATTGATTGGTTTCCCCTTGCATAAAATGCAGATTAATGAGCCATCCAAGAGAATCTCAAGCAGAAAAGCATTGCAACATCCTTATTTTAATGATCTTGACAAATCTCAATTATGATTTTAAGCCATTACAAAAGTGTGTGCAAAGCTTGGTGAGGCAATTTCAAGTTATTCATTTGAATTTAACCTTATCATGACCACCTATGACAGACATTATAAGAGCATCTCAAATTTCAAGAAATTCTATTCATGAGAGGTGTTGTGTGCAATAGGTATCTTGGAACTCCCAGTGAAGATGTATGACCAAGACTGACTAAGTTGAGAGACTGCCATGCCTATCTGTAAGTGCCTTCCATCTATTTTGGATGAACTATTTATTTTTATTCTTTTCCTTTGTGTATCTGTAACTAAACTAGTAAAAATTGATTGGTCCCTCCTTGTAGAAAATACTGATTTTTGAGCCATCAAAGAGAATCTTAGCCAAAAAAATAGTGCAACATCCTTATTTTGATGATCTTGACAAATCTCAATTCTGATTTGAACAAAATCTTGCAATAAAAGTTGCCTATTCATAAATTTCTATGTTTCCTTTCAGTTTTGTTAGCTTTGTACCACCTATACAATAGATTTAGGCCTTGTCCTTTGTAGATTAAGATAATTCAGAGAATTACGTTTCTTTTGAGTCCATCTAGAAGAACATCCATTGAGTTTTTCCACTGTTAGAGCACATTTTTTGAAATTCAGTTTGGAACCTTCAATTTGAGGTTTTGAGAGTCAAGTAAAGAAATAAAGCATACTCCACTGAATTAGGCTTGTAGATCAGTGGAGTAGGGTTATAGTAGGGTGTTTATGGTGCAAGAGCACCAAGGACAATAAGGACCACAAGGTGTTCAAGTGGTAAATTTTGATTTGTAGTCCATGAAGAATGTTGTAATAAGGTCACAAGAACCATTAGGAAGTGTTTTAAGTCAATCTGGGTTGGTAGGATATGAGGTTTCAATGTCATGTTAGCATGTTGTCAATTTGGTGTAATGAAGCCTTGAATGGCCTAAATGTGAAAATGTATGTAAATTTATAATGTAAGGGTCAAGATGATGTAATGAGGCCATCATAAGGTCACTAGTTTAGGTATGGAGTCATTTACATCAATATGTCAAAAGTTGCACATAACAATGTAATGTTGTCAAACCAAAAGTTGTCATTTTGCAAATACTTAGAAGTTGAAGGGTCACACTTGTAAAAGAAGTTGAAAAGTGGTTGTAGTCGGTTGAGGAGGTTGATATTCCTTTAAAAAGGCCTTGTGAACATTGTATGTTGTTGGCAATCATACTATCCAAAGTAGGAGCACCAACTCCATCTTTTCAACACTTGAACCCTTGTGGTTTCTATTATTTTTTCATTTGATCATTTAGGGTGTGCTTAGATGGTTTGAGGTCATTATATTTCATTTAATAAGGATTCAATACCATTTTTGTATGTATTAGGTCAATTGAGTCATGATGCAAAGAAGTTGATTAATAAGGGGATTCATGTGGTGAACCTTGTAATTTAAGTGTTTTAGGGTTATTTGTGTTAAATAAGGGCTTTACAGACCATTTATCATGTAATGTGAGTCTTAGGAAGGAGTATTTAAAGAGTTTCATAAGAAATATTGAAAAATTGCAAAATGCAAAAGTTGTAAAAACTGCCAAAAGCCAAAATTAGCAATTTTAGTGGAAGACAAAAAGACAAAAGTTCAAAAGGAAAGAATATGTGTTGGGGAAGATCAAGAGACATTGTAATTTCTATTTTAATTCCATTCAAGGCTAATTATTCAATATATAAAGTTTGGTTAATGTTTGATTCAGAGTTTTCAACGCTTTATTTCTGATTTTTCATTATTTTTTCTAATTTTACTGTATTTTCAGAGTTTCCTTCACCTGTACGAACCCGTACATTCTTAGAATGCTTTCTCATTCATGTTTTCACGTAGTATTGTGAATTAGCTTCCATTTTCTTCCATTTAGGGCTTCCAATATTCATTTTGGAGGGAGAAATACTAATTTTTTTGTAGCAGCTTGTGTAACAGATTTATCACTATTTTGTGATTAAAAAAATGTAATTTTTGTCTTTCCATTTACTGTAAAGCCATGTGACTCAGTGGGAAGACTTGCATGCATGCATATTAGGTTTGTAATGAAGTTTCTTGGCGAGGGGGAGTCTTTAAGTCTGAATTCTTACGATGCCTATGAAGAAAATGTTAAGTTTCTATGTGAAAATGCTAGTTTCAAGTTGTCTTTTCATGGATTTGTGTTGGGATTGAGTTTAGGAAGGGTCCTCTTTTACACCAAAACATGCAGAATCGCTCCGAGCTACGTTCAACCGGATCGATCCCTTAAGGGTCCAAAGGGAAAAATGGCTGCAAACTTCAACATGAGGTTACTCGAACACCGTGATGCTTAGAAACTTCTTGTCTGATCCTATGGGATCGTGTTGGGCCCCTCTACAATAATCTCTCTCATTTTTTGTTATCTAAGAGTGGTTTTCCTGTAGTGCCCAGTTTTCAGTTGATGGAAAAAGTGTCAAATGGAAGCAGTGGAAAGTTGCAAAATGGTGCAATTTTTGTTTTGCAACTCGTGTGACCAAACAGATTGTTCCAATGCATATGAATAGGCATTTTTACACTAGGAATGGTCCTCTTTCACACCCAAACACGCGGAATCACTTCGAGCTACGTTCAACTGAATCGATCCCTTAAGGGACCAAAGGGCAAAATGGCTGCAAACTTTAGCATGAGGTTACTCAGACACCGTGACGCTTAGAAACTTCTCATCTGATCCTATGGGATTATGTTGGGCCCCTCTACAATAACCTCTCTCATTTTTTTTTATCTCAAAGTGGTTTTTTCAGAGTGTCCGGTTTTGATCAAAAAGTGTCAAATAGAAGCAGTGGAAAGTTGCAAAGTGGTGCAACTTTCGCTTCTACAACTCATGTGACAAACAAACTATTCCAACGATCTGAATAGGCATATTATGCAAGGAATGGTTCTCTTCACACCCAAACACGGAATTGCTCGAGCCACGCTCAACCAAATCGATCCCTTAAGGGTCCAAAGGGCAAAATGGCTGCAAACTTCAGCATGAGATTACTCGAACACCGTGATGCTTAGAAACTTCTTTTCTAATCCTATGGGATTGCGTTGGGCCCCTCTACAATAACCTCTCTCAATTTTTTTTATCCAGAGCGGTTTTCCCATAGTGTCTAGTTTTTAGTTGATGGAAAAATGTCAAATGGAAGCAGTGGAAAGTTGCAAAGTGGTGCAATTTTCATTATGCAACTCATGTGACCAAACAAACTATTCCAACACATCTAAATAGACATTTTACACTATCCATTGTCCTCTTTCACACTCCAAACATGCGGAATCGCCTGAGCTACGCTCAACCAGATCGATCCCTTAAGGGTCCAAAGGGAAAAATGATCGCAAACTTTAGCATGAGGTTACTCCGATAATCGCGATTCTTATAAACTTCTATCCGATCCTATGAGATTGTGTTGGGCCCCTCTACAATAACCTCTCTTGGTTTTCGTATCTCATATTGATTTTCCCATGGTGTCCATTTTTCAGCTTGATGGAAAAGTGTCAAATGCAAGCAAAGTGGAAAGTTGCAAGGTGGTGCAATTTTTGTTTTGCAACTTGTGTGACCAAACAACTATTCCAACGCATCTGAGTAGGCATGTTTACGCTAGGCATGGTCCTCTTTCACACCCAAACACGGAAATCGCTCTGAGCTATGTTCAACCGAATCGATCCCTTAAGGGTTTGAGTGTAGTATGTTGAAATAGGCCATTCCTCCTATTGTTCAGGTTGTGTCTCGGTGATATGGGCCTGATGTAACTTGAATTGTGGTAGCTTGATATATAGAGTCTATTGATGCTAGGGTTCAATTTGTATGATTTTGAAAAAAGAAGCCAACTAAGTAGAGTTATCAACATTATTCATAAATCATAAGAATTTGTTTAGTACACTAGCCATTTTGATGCCTTCTTGTAGTCTCAAACATTATTTTGTATCATTGTTACATTGGTTTTCGAAGTGGCAGCTTAATATAGCTCCATAATACAAAATCTGGTTCACGCTGATTTTCACGTGAATCAAATCACGTTGATGTGAAAAAAAACCATGAGACCATAGCTTGTGGTGTAGGAGCACCTAGGTCATGTAATGTCTTCAAAAGGCTAAGTTGTCAAAAATGTATTTAAGTCCATGTAATGCCAAAATTAAATGTAATCAATGCATGAAAAAGCACAAAGTGTAATATTGTCAAAATGCTAAATATGTAAAAAAGAGAAAAAGAAGGAATGTGAAGAGACAAAACAAAAAAATCAAGAAAATCAAGGAAGAGGATGAGTCATAGGTCATTCAAGGAAGAGGTATTTGATGGTTGGAAACTTATTTAAAAGCATTGTAAAGGCCGAGCAAAGAGATCATTGTATTTTGGAAGAATTAAATTAACAAAGAGTTCCCTATTTTAGCTTATTTTCTGTGTTTTTCAATTGTTTCTTAACTTGTATGGACTGTTTAGGGTTCAAATTTAGAAGAGTTTAGGGTTCAAATTTAGATTTTTTCCAGTAGGTTGGAGAATCACCATTTGTTTGCATCCATTTGGGAAGGAATTCAATAAATTTAATGTTTCTTTGAGCATTCTTCTTATGGCTCAGTCTGAAATCCTGTGCATTGAGTTTTGAGAGTCTTATAAGGCATTTCCACACTACTCCACCAATGTAGGTCAGGTAGATTGGCATAGTAGGTTAGGGATAGGTTATTTGTTATGTTTTGATGTTTTTGAGTGGAGGAAAAAGCAAGAATACCTTGAAGGAGTTGCTGCTACACAGGAAATTTTGAGTTTTCCAGTCAAAATGAACAGTTTCCAACATGACAGTGGAGAAAGAACAAGTGCATGGGTTAGAATATGTTTCCAAATGCCTTTTCAGATGTATTTTGACATGTTCCATTGGTTTTCCTGAGGTTTTGAGGTTTGCATGTAGCCTATACAGGAAACCCTCATTGATTTTTGAGTTTTTCACCCTATAAACAAGGGTTTGTCAATATACTATCAAAAGGAGTCTTTTAATCCCTGAAAATGGATAAATTGGGAGTTTTTTGTTATGTCTAATGAATTTTTTGAGGTTTTAATTGTTTTGGGAATGTTTGAAGGGGGTCTTCTTTGAAAATCATGCCTATTTTAGTAGCCTTTTTGACAGCGTTCAGACTAAAAATTGCTTATTTCTTCAGTATAAGTTATTCTGAGTTTTTGATATGAGGACATGGGCATTAAGAGGTCTCTAAAAGTGTTTTGGATCTTGGGTTTTGAAACTAGTGTGTTTGGTTTACTCGATTTAGGGCATGAATGTCTCATTGAGAAGTACTGCCTTGACTGCTCAGAGAATAGAAGTCTGACCTAACAGTGATCGGTGAGTTGATTTTGGGATAATGTTGTCTAAGTGATGGTGTTAGGGATGTATGGAGTCTTGGACAGGGTTTAGAAGTGAGATATGTTGTTTTGACAGTTGGACAGTGAGGAGAGTCGGTGTAAAATAATACATGAAATTGTAAGTTCAGTCAGAACAAAGTTAAGAGAGCAAGTTCCTAATTTATATCAGTTGTAATAATGATGTTCACAGTGCTTGATGGTCTGGTAAAATTATGAAATCCAATTGTAATGATGGATTGACTATTTGGGACAAGTTGAATGAATTGATTGAATGGAAGAGTGCCTTGTTGAAAATGGTGTTTTTGAAATGCATGTTGATCTAATTGATTGAATCAAGGTTTTCTAAAATGGTTTTTTGCTTTGAATGATTCAATTGGAATACAGATTTGTGGAAGGATGAATGATGAATGATAAGAGAATTTGAGTGGATGAAAAGTAGATTTTTGATGAAATGTTGAAATTTTGTTTGATCTTCTCCAAGATGAGTTTGGGACAAGAGTCCCCTGAGTTGTTGAGTGGTTTGGCAATCTTTGTATTGCATCAGCTTGTTGCTTACTATTATGCTTTGATAGATTTTTTCCAAGAATCCATAGCTTGTTCGAAGGCACCTATTTTAGGCTTTTAGTCATAGTAGCAAGGCAATGAACTATTTGATAAAATGCTTTGATAGACATGTAGTGGGCTGTGTTAGCATAGACATAAGTATGAACTCTTTTGAAATGCCTCAAAGAAATGTGTGGTT
>VDFB02172000.1:0-12520 GCA_007258455.2 Sequoia sempervirens
ATATCTAAGTCCTTGAGTGAAAACCACACTATGGCACTCTTTGACATGAAAAAAGTAAAAAGAACGGATGCATCCAATGGTGAAAACCTCTTTGAGGCGTCTGAGGATGGGGGATTCAATCTTCCTTTCATAGCTCTTCATCAAGAAAAATTAGTAGTCCTAGCAAAAAAGTGCAATCCAGTTAATCTAGGAACAGAGGAGACCCCGCACATCACATTCTATGCGGAATCATTACTGTCAAAAGAACAAGAACTCCTAGCAGCTTTCTTAAGAGAGAGACAAGTTAACTTTGCATGGAGCTATGCAAACATGCCAAGGCCTGACGAAATTAGAAGTCATCATCTAGCAGATATCCTCAAGCAAACTCACGACAAAAAGCTTAGAAAAAATGCACCTCAGACGTCTCCGCTAGTCAAATGGAACTAAAGAAGCTATTGGGATGCATGATTCATTTGACCAATAGACTATCCAGAATGGGTGTCAAACCTAGTTCTCATCTCAAAACTTGATGGGGGCATCAAAATCTGCACAGATTTCAGGGATTTAAATAAAGCATGCCCAAAAGATGATTTCTTGTTGCCCAACATTAACATGATCGTAGACATGATGGCGGGACATGAAATGCTTTCCTTGATGGACGGTTTCTCAGGATACAACCAGATAATGATTGCTAAAGAAGACCAACACAAAATGACCTTCACTTGTCCATGGGGGACTTACTACTGGAATATGATGCCATTCGGCTTGAAGAATGCATGAGCAACATACCAAAGGGCCATGACATTAATCTTCCATGACATGATCCATAAAACGGTCAAAGATTATGTCAATGAAATACTAGCTAAATCCAAAAAGAGGAAGGATCACATAGAAACCTTAAGTTCCATTTTTGACAGGCTGGAGGAATACAAGGTCCGATTAAATCCAAAAAAGTGTCTTCGGCATACAATCAGCAAAGTTGCTAGGATATATAGTATCAATGAGAGGTATTGAGGTGGATCCAGAAAAAGTAAAAGTAATCCTTAAGATGGAGGAACCCAAAAAATTGAAACAATTGAGAGGTCTCCAAGGCAGGCTTCAATCCATCTGAAGGTTCATAGCACAACTGGCAGATAAACAGAATCCATATTCTCACCTACTTTATAAGGGAGTAGCGTACAAGTGGGATAACAAGTGTGAAGAAGCCTTCAATAAGATCAAAGAATATCTGCTTACACCACCTATCCTAATGCCACTGATCCCAAGAAAACCATTAATTCTCTATGTGTCAGCAACAACAACAGCCCTTGGAGCTCTCCTATCTCAGCACGACGAAAATGGAACAAAAATGGCCATATATTATATCAGTAGAACAATGGTTGGGCATGAGTTAAATTATTCATTCATTGAGAAAGTATGTTTAGCAGTAGTGTTTGCTTCATAGAAATTCAGACATTACATGTTGCACACAAAATAAAACTCATCGCCAAAATCGACCCTCTCAAGTACTTATTGTCAAAAGCAATGCTCACTAAAAGGATGGATAAATGGGTCATGATACTATCAGAGTATGACATTGAATACGTAGTGCGAAAAGAAATTAAATGCCAAGTCATTGCAGATCAGCTTGCAGAAGCACCAATCTATTCAGAGAATCCTCTCATATGAGAGTTTCCAAGTGAATTTATCTTCAACCTCAACATAGCTGACCACTGGAAACTTTACTTTGATGGTTCATAAATGCAACATGGATCAGGAGCCGGTATCTTCTTTATCACCCCAAAAGGGGATTGCATACCAAGGTCCTATAAATTGGTGTTTCCCTACACCAACAACAGCGAAATATGAGGCTTTAACCATAGGTCTCAGAATAGTAGTACAGTGGCACATCATGGCCCTTAGGGTATATAGAGACTCTCAACTGATAATAAACCAAGTGAATGGTGAATACCAGACTAAGGATGATAAGATCACTCCATACAAAAAACTAGTGGAGACTCTCAAGGAATCCTTTATTGAGATCACATTTGAGCATATACCCAGAGCCAACAATAGAGCAGCAGATGCCATGGAAACGATTGGATCCCTACTGGACATTCCTCACAATGTTCTAAAACATGAATTCTTGGTAGAGCAGCTTCTCGTCCCTGCATTCAAGGTACCATAATCAGAATTTGTGTGTGAAATCGTTGGTCCCAGTGATCCTTGGTACCATGAAATTTATACCTACCTACGAATAGGGGTCATACCTGTCGATTTACCTTCAACCTTAAAATGAACCTTTGTCAAAAAGGCATCCTGATTCGTCATCCTAGGAAACACTTTATACTGTAGAAGCATAGACAGAACCTTATTACGTTGTTTAAACATTGAAGAGGCATTGACCACTTTAACTGAAGTACATAACGACATTTGTGGTTCACACTCGAGTGGAATGACCCTAGCCAAGAAACTGCTGAGGATGGGGTATTATTGGCCTACAATGGAAAGAGAGGCACATGACCATGTCAGAAGGTGTCTACAATGTCAACATCATGGGGACCTCATCCATGCTCCTGCTCAAGAACTTCATCCCATCATCACACCATGGCCCTTTTCGCAGTGGGGACTCGATCTCATTGGAAAAATCAATCCCACTTCATGTAATGGCCACATGTTCATCATAATAGCCACTAAGTACTTTACCAAGTGGGTGGAAGCCATACCCATGACCTATATAACCAAGAAGTAGACATCAAAGTTCATCCTGAACTATCTCATTTTCCGCTATGGTGTCCCAAAAGCCATTATCTCATATAATGGGACACCATTCAAGAATCAGGATGTCTACAACTTTTGTGAAAAATTCAAAATCCAATCGCTTCTCCATCCCATACTATCCCCAAGGAAATGGCCAAGTAGAAGCGACAAATAAAACCATTTTGAAAATCCTCAAGAAAATAGTCAATGACGCAGGTCGTGACTGGAATTTGCAGCTCAATCTTGCCCTCTAGGCCTACCGAACCAACATCTGCACACCGAATGGCGCCACTCCTTTCTCCCTGGTCTATGGATCAGAACCAGTACTCCCCATTAAGATCGAGCTCCCATCACTAACAATATCACTACAAAACCTCATCATGGATGAGGAGTACCGAGTATCAAGATTGAATGAGCTAGAGCTACTGGATGAGCAGTGTATAGACACTTTAAATCATTTGCAAGTCTATTAGAACAGACTCAAGAGGAGCTATAATAAGAAAATTAGTAGGACATTCCAAGTCGAAGAACTGGTACTAAAGGAGAATCAGAAGAACGTCCCAAATCCAAACAGCAAAGGCAAATTTGAACCTAATTGGTTGGGACCATTTGTTATCACAACAAGCTATAAGTCAGGGGCATATCAGTTATCAACACCCGAAGGGGAACCTATGCAAGAGCCCATGAAAAACTCTCATCTCAAAAAGTTTTATGCCTAATCTTTCAAGGTATAAAACCCAAAAAAAAAAATCAGAAAATGTCCTAAAGAAACAGTTACCTTGGCGAAAACCTGGCAAACAGGTGTCTTGGTGACAAAAAAAAAAATCAAAAAAGAAAAAACAAGCAAAAAAAATTAGAAAAAAGGATCAAAAATAGTAAAGAGAAAAATCATCCTCTAGTGAAAACCACTTTGGTGGCACTTTGGACAAGTACCTTGGTGAAAACCTAGAAAACAGGTGCCTTGTGTAAATAAGCACCTACATCCACTAGGATCTTTATAGATTGTTTTGCATCATCCATCCATCATGTTTCCATCATCCATCACATTCAGATCTCCATCCATCACTCATCCACCCGCATCCGTACCATAGCTTGGTTCTGTGTTTGTATCATGATCCCTCCTAGTACTACTCAACCCATTCTCAAGGTTAGTTTTTCCTGCCTGTATCAGAGTAGTCTATTCCATCACTTTGGGGGCATGTTCTCATTGGAACGGATTTTTGTATGTTCTTGAAATCCCAAAATAAAAAAAATCCAAAAAACATCGAAAAATCACCAAAAATCCAAAACATTCAAAACATATCAAAATCCCAAAACAGGTCAAAAAGTTAGTCAAAAAATCAAAAACAAAGTCGTCTAGTTAAACTACAGGTCTCTGAGCCTTGAACGTAGGCAAGGTTGATCTTTGATCATCCCCCGAGACACTTAGGTCAGTCCTTTAGGTGTCCGTCATAATAAACTGACATTTGATCATGTATATCGTCATCTATAAATCGGTCAAGTTGTCAGTCGAACTATGTGGTCTCTGCATGTATAACATAGGCAAGGCTAATCTTTTGATCAGCCCTTGAGGCCCCTAGGATAGGTCCTTAGGTTAGTCTCTTGGTCAAAATCTCAGAAAACCCCAAAAACATTCAAAAATCAAAAAAATCAAAATCAAAACATTTGAAAATCTTGAAAAATACCAAAAATAGCCTTGAAACATTGCAAAACTCCAAAAACATCCAAATATTTGAAAAAAACCATCTGTCTCATCTCGCTTTCACCTGCAAACATCACTCATAATAAATGATCGTCGTCCTCAACCTTTGGTGAAACAATTGGAAACAAGTCTAGCAGGTTAAAAGTGAAAACTCAATTGTCAAAGTCTCAAGTCTAGGTCAGTACGTAAACAAGTTGGTATCCTAGGATGTATCACATTTCAATCACATTTCAATCATCTGATAACATCATGTCCTAGGATGTATCCTTCCTACAATGGGAATTATTTATCAAAAAGAACACTTTGGATAAACGAAATGACGTGCTGCCATCCACTAACATGTCCTAGGATGTATCCTTCCTACAATGGGCATTATCTTTTGGCAATAGTTTCAGTTCTTATCCTTCAAAACACATTTCCTTTTGGTTAGCAATATTGAAGAACATCAGCTTGTTTGTTTACTTTATCTTGGTCTCTTGACTTATCTCTTTGCACTCATTCCAATAACCTCTCGATGATGTCCAAACAAATAGATTTAGAGAGATACAAATGGGGCAACACTCATTATCTTTTGTCTGCTATGGTTGTTGGACGTTCTTGTAAAATAACCTTGGCGAATACTTGCTTTGTTAGATATGTATGAAGGGTGTTTTGGATAGCTTGTTGACTATTGCATTGATAGGTTATACCTTTCTATGCTTTGGTTTGAGGTGTTTGAAACTTCTAAAGTGCATCCTAGCAAGGTTTCCATATGTTAGGTGTGAACAAGAATACTCCTATCTGTTTGACAAGTCAAAGTCCATCACACTAGGTACAATGCCATCCTGGTTCTCTATACCTTGATGCATCGTACCATGTGTGTTATCAAACATAAGAAAATTGGCCCTTTGAAAATCCCAACTCCTCGGCAGGTAGTCATCATCATTTGCATATTCATCTTGTCTTGTTGAAATGACTTCTTCTCTTTCATCCCTTCTTGCTCATCACGCTAACAAGGTACTATGACAGTTAATCATCGTCATCGATCCTACATCCACAAATCATTAGCATATTCCATAAACATCATGTAGGAAACACATGCATTGCATTTTCATCATCATATCAACATGTTATTATAAGCATTTTCCATAAATAGGCATATCCCTTTCTCATTACATTGCATCCACTTTTTCCATCACATTGCATTCATCACATAAACCATCGCATAACATCCATTTTTATAATCATTTCATATTTCCATATACTGCATAATAAAAAATAATAGGTACAAGAACATTATAGATAATCCATCACATTATAAGCATACATATTCACATCACATAAACATCATAAAGTCATCTCCCAAATTACATTCATTTTGCATAACATAAAGCATCACCATATTACATCACATTTAATGTGTCACATACATTACATTATCATTTAACGTGTTTAGGATAATATATATTTGTTATTCTAAGCATCTTAAAACCATCTCATTTACATCAATACATATCATATAAAGCACGCCAATTGCATTAACACTACATTATATCGTCCATTTGTCATCCATATCATATATAACACCTCATAAATAACCACATCGCAATCATTTTTTCATTTGATTTCATAAATCATTCCATACCATGATAAGCATAATAGGAACGTAAAAATCCATTACATTGAAAGCATACATCCATCCATAATCATTTTATATAAGCATGGTTCACATATCATTTCACATATACATCATAGATCGTCTACATATCATTTTGGATATTACATTTCATATCACATATCATATCATTTACATAAAATAAATCATCATATAGATTACATCATCATCCATCCATATTACATATCATATCAATCCATTTGCATATCATGAATAAACAACATAATATAAGATCTAAATGCATCCATATATACATCGCATCACACCATAACATGATTGCATAGCATATATAAATAGAACCGTCCATAAATGTATAAATAAATGATACAGATCACATCATATCAAAATCATCATCTCATATATATATCATCATTAGGTAACTATCATAGTACAAAATAATCGGATCACTGTACATGTGTGTCAATAAGTACAAAAAGGCTCAATGGGCTATCAAAAAGGAGCCCATATGGCACGAAAAGTATCTTCTCGATCAAGATGAAGTCTACCTGTCATGTCTGCTGCCCTCGCCCCTATCACTATGACCCTCTACTGGTCTGTGGTTGGTCTACTACGAGTAATCTGGGACCCACTCTGCTCTAGGTACGGCCTGGTGATAGTGCATACGATAATAATCTGCCTCCCTGTAGGATTGAAGGGACACTGTGCTTTGAGAGGAGGAGGATTCCATGCTCTCTAATTGATGTCTCTGGCTCATCTCTACAGCCGCCTGTAGCTCTGCGGCCTACCTCTGCAAAATGGCTTGGTCTCTCTCGGCCTTGGCCTAATCCCTCTCCATTGTCAAGGCCTGAACCTGACCCTGTAGCTGTGCAATTAGTGTGTCTCTGGGATCTGGCTGCCCTATCAACTGTGCTCGAGTGGGATTCACGTGAGGCTAACCCTCACCCTCGGCTCGTGGCAATGCATCTGCCTGATCCTGCTGCCTGCTTGGCACCTGCTCCCGGTCTTGCATTTGAACATCAGCCTGGCTTGGCTGAACTAGAGCCCCGATCGGCTGATCCTGTCATGTGCCATCTCTCCGTCCTTGTCCTCCCCCTCTTCCCCTCATCCTCTGCCAAGCGGAGGGTGCTCCTAGAATGGTCAATCGCAGGGGTGGCTGAAACCAATCTTTGTAGGCTTGAGTAACCCCTGGATTTGTAGGAAGGCCCCTGATCATAAACCCACGGCTAAGCCACCAACTGTTAGAAGTTGTCTACTGCCTCAGAAGTAGGAATGTTTCACCCCCATGATCCCTATGATACGGTGCGGGAAAATATAGCCACGTAGGCATCATCTAATCGGTCATGTGCCTCACTGAACTGGCGCTAGATGTGCCCTGGTAGATACCTCTCCACCATGGTATGCTCCCGCCCTTGCATAAACCGGTCTTAACGAGAAAAAAAGATCTACTAGGCATCATCAGCCCATCTGTGGCGACCAAGGTATGGGCGCCATGCGAAAACTTGCATCTCATCTAGGACCCTCCTCCAGTGAGGAATTCCATGCTCGCCCGTGTGTGTAAATAACACACCACCTCTGTAATTCCACGCTAGGGGATCATCAGGCCCCATCGGTATTGCAATGACTAATGCTTGAAGAACAACAATGTACTCCCATGCCCACACGTGGAGGAGTGTAACACCTACCCTGAGTGATTTTCCATCAAGGTAGACATACTCATGTAAATCCCTGTAGAGCGAAGCAAGAAGAACAGGCCCCCAAGCAAAACGAATTGGTCTGTCGCGCATCACCATACGCTCCCAGCAGAGTCCCTAACCAGGACTAAAATAAATCAAACCATTTAAATCAAATTCCCTAAATTCCTCCAAGTTAATTAATTCTAGATTAATTAACTCCTAATCCTAATTACCCATTCTCTAGTTTTTGACTCAACCTCGGTCAAACTCAACCCTTGACTAACCCACCCACTTGCACATGAAAATTAAATTTTCTAATTAACTAGTTATCTCATTTTTCCTCTCAAAAGGGAATATTCCTTCATTTGACATTCTCATTCAAACAATTTCTCCCCCCAAAACAATTCAAGCACATGCATTTCATGTCTTTCAAACATGCATTTGGTGCCTCTTACAAACACACACAAAGTGTGATCAATCTTTACCCATTGGCATTGAGACAAATGTCTCAATCTCATTGGTCCTTTCTTAGTCCCACATTCTTCCTATTTTTCAATTCTTCAAGCCTCTAACTTATAAATAGAGGCCTTCTCTACTTGAAATATGTCCACAATTTTATGCATCTACACTATACACAAATTTGTCTTCATCACTTACATCTTGCTCATCATTTTGAAAGCTTATCAAAGGGTTGGGAAATGGCTACTTCATATGCTTTTGTTTAGTTTGATTGTTTCTTTGGTTGCATATTTAGCATGATGGAGTATTTCATAGAGATGTTTAATTTGTTATGTTTTAAATGACTAACATGCTAATGTGTGTTAAAGTTTAAATATTTTGCAGATTATTAGACATCTACATAATAGCGCTAGAAGGAGGGTTGGATCTTTGTTCTTTTGTTGTATTTTAGTTAATTCTAAAATAATTTTGGATCTTTGTTCTTTTGTTGTACTTTAGTTCATTCTAAAATAATTCTGCCTACTCTCCATTGGCAACAATTACATTACATATGAATTAAATTGCTGGTAAAAGTTACAGAATGTAGCCACGTTTTTGGGAGATTGGGTGTATTTGAATGTTGCAAATTTCAAAATAATTGTTGTTTTCACATCCAAAATGTTGCATGGGGCATTTGTCATGCCCAAACCTCAATTTTTATGATGTTTTAAGTATTTTTTTGTCACCAGCTAAGGGAAAAACGTGACAGCAATGCAAAAAACGCCTCTCTAATTTTTGTTGGAATATAGGAGAGTAAAATGCTTGGTAAATGCATTTTTTTTACTATCAATAAAAGAGGGAAACTATGATCTTTCTTTTTGAGGAGTTTTGAGTATATTGCAAATGTCAAATGATAAGGGCTGAATTATTTTTTTCCAGAGGCAAGTTAAAAAAATTGGTATTGACTACGATTCTCTATTGACTGGACTCCCCAAATTGAATTTGTTGCAAAATCTACATTTAGTTTGATATATTCACATGGGTATTGGTTTTGATTTAATTTTTTAAGGATGCCATACTCAAAGTATGAATTGTGTTTTGATTTTTAATGCTACATCTTTCATGTGATTTGAATCCAAATTTTATTTGGGAAATGCTCAAATCTATCTTTATTTAGAAATTATGTTTTGATTTCTAATGCTACATCTTTCACGTGATTTGAATCCGAATTTTATTTGGGAAATGCTAAAATCTATCTTTATTTACGAATTGTGTTTTAAATTTTAATGCTAAATATTATCATTAATTCCTTAAAATAAATCTCATTTCTAAGATTTTACTTTGTATTGTTTGCAGGTTGACATTGGAATTAAGCATTGAAATCGAACAAAAGTAAGCAAATTGAAGTTGAAGAAAACTAAGCATTGAACTTGAAATTGACAAAGCATTTTTAAATGCTTAGGGCTTCCATTTTCTGCTTTCTTTTTTTGTTTTAGGCCAACTCACTTTAGTTTTGGGGTTTAAAATTAACTATTGATTTGATCTCTTCAAGTTGGTTAAAATTGAACTTAGAAACTTACTAGCTTTTTGATTTGGCTTAAAATTGAACAAGCAAAATTCACACTTCATCTTGGTGCTTAAAAGGAATCCATTATTGCTTTGAGGTGTAAAATGAACACATGTCCTTTGTGTCTTGTAATCTTTTTTGCAAAGTAATCTTATTTAAAAAGGTGTATGCACTTCTCTAGTGCTTCATGGTGATCTTGAGAATCAAAAGTCTTTTTGGTGACATTAAGTTGCATAAAAGATTGCCTCCATATTTCAATTGGGCTCTTAAATTTGAACAAAGTTTGTGAGTGTGAGTTAGGTATATCGTGTGTATTCTCTCTTTGTTTCTCAATGAAGAATGATTGAACTACAAATATGCTTGCTCATTTTTTTTATCCTTAGAGGGCTTGCCTGGTGGGAAAAAGTAATCACCCCAGGGAACAACCCAACCAGGAACATGCTAAAGTCAAGCGACTTCCACCTGATATATAAGTGTGGGTACTTGAGGAAAGTTCAAGTATCACGAGGATTGTTTTGACAAGAAGGGCAACAATGATCTCTTGTCATATGGATGATCCCCCACGAATGGAATGCCTATATTAGAGCCTTTTGTTTAGAAGTCCCAATCCTTATCCATTTGTTGGTGCAAGAAAGGTCGTTATGAAGTTGTCACACATTTTTACTGCTCTTTGTAGAGATGAAAAGTATTACATGGGAGTTTCATGGGTATTGATGCTTGGTTGACCCAAGAAGTGTGTGTTGTGGAGGGGATCTAGTGTGGTCAAGCATCTAATCATCTGCTAAGAGTAGGCGTAGCTAGATTTATCTAAGTGGGAACTCAACAAATATTATCTCATTTTATCCTAGGATTGTGCATCATTTTGGAATCAAAACGCTTTGCTTGGATCTAAAACGTTGGAAAACAAAAACTCAACATGAACATCAAATTTTGAGCCCTTTAGGAAGAGAAAATACCTTTGACAAAATCCAAGTGCTATTGCTTGCCCTAGGGATTTTATCCATAGAGGTTTCTAAGTATTTGGATTTACATCTCAATTTGCTTTCACTAAAGTCAACAATAGGAAACTAGTGCCTTTTTTTCCTTGATTTCTACATAATGGACTTTGTGGGATGAGAAGAAATTAGGACATTAGACATTTAGTTTGAAAACCTAATCAAGAGAGTGTTTGTGGTAAAAAGAATTCATTAAGAAAATATAAGAACAATTGGACCCCACACATGTGCTCTTCCAAATGATTTCCCAAAAGATCAAAATCTGAAAAACAAAGTCCAAAGGTCTTAGTCAAAAAGCTCACAAGAAACGTTTGTCCATGCTTTACGAATTTAGAGAAAGATTGACATTCAACTTTTACAAACATGCATCAAGGAACAATCCAAATTTGTATTCATTTTACTATTGTCAAGATCCAAGTCTCTTTCAAAGGTTTGAGTATCTCACATAGGAAGTATTGCATGTTCTTCAACACCGAGGTCTTGTAAACAAGAGTCTTTTTAGGTTCATCCTACGATGAAAACCAATAACTTTCATCCATCCTCAAACATCAATCAAAATCATTTCACCAACAACTCTTGGAAATCTTGAAAAAATCCTTGAATCAAAATCCAAAAATCAAAGTCATCTTGTTTTGGCTAGGTGTGTAGAGGGATCCTTCTCCTTACACTTAGACAAAATTATCATCTCATGAGCAATTTTGTCCCATAGATAATATCCAACACCTTAGGGTCTATTAGTTCATTATCCAAAATCAAAATCCAAATCCAACAGAAAAAATCAAAGTCAACCAAATCCAAATCCAAATCAAGTTAAACCAAATCAAAATCCAAAATCAAAATCAAAAAGTCCCAAAGTCTAGTATCCCCCTCAAGATTTCTCAAGATTTCAATCATTCATATCACCCATCCTTCATTTGTCTCATCATCATCCTGGGATTTCTTTTTTTTGCCTAAAATTTTGGGTCAATCTAAGGAGTTAGAGATTTATCTCCCACATTCCTGAAAATTGATCCATATTTTATGGTTCAAACTAGATCTCAACACAAGAAGAACATGGAAGCCAACAAGGAAACATCTACTTCAAGTGACTTGAGTCAAACAACTCCTGAAATCAATCCCATTGGATCAAGCAATCCCCGACCCAACCTTCCTCTAGTATCACAAGACCTTCAAGAGGGTCAAGTAGAAGTCATCACCGACAATGTCTTGGGAATGACATAGGATGAAATCATAGAAATGGTCCAAAACCCCAAAAATCATAGGATTTTTAATACCATGTGTGAACCCTTTTTCAAACTTGCATGGAAGAAACAAACAATCACACTAATAAATCAAAATGCAAGATTAAAACATGAGTTCCCCATAAAATCCATTTGCATTGTTAGAAAACAAGGAAAAAGATGAAATACTTGAGCAAATACAATCGAAAATAACTATTCCTCATTCTTAAACAAAGCAAACAAATGATCTTATGGGGGGATTGGTGCTACTTTGATGTGGAAAGTAGCCCTTTCCCAACCCCTTTAGATAAGCTAATGATAGTGATGGACAAGATCATTTCTCAAATGAAGAGAGTGACCTTGCATGATCTTGGAGATGAAATGCTAAGATTGTGGATTGATAGTGAACAAAATCAATTCTCCATGTGAAGAGAATGACTTTGCATAAAGATTGTGGAGGATCCTTGAATGAGAATGAAGCCCCTATCTTATAGATTTTCAAAATGCTAAGTGTTGAAGAGGGACCAATGTGGGATCAAAAACAAGCCAATGAGTTGAGGACACTTGTCATCATGTGATTAGTTGATGTATG
>VDFB02172001.1:0-39123 GCA_007258455.2 Sequoia sempervirens
AGCGTACATTCACTGCAACCTCTCTGGAATGAATCCACACCTTACATTGTCCATCAATAGGAGTTTATAGGCTTACATTGTGGTTTGTTGTTATTTCTAGATTCTGAATGGATTGTGATGTTTCGTAACAACATTTTAGATCACACTCCTTGATTCATCGTCATCAAAATAATAAAATATATATATATATATATATATATATATTTAATTTCCAATACATATTTTACAGTGCAGATCAGATAGAACCCAGTCACACAGCCTAAAAACTATGTATTTTACACTTTCCATAACAGAAAAAATGCAAAATGTTGGAATCTTGGAAAACTCGTTCAATCTGTCAAGACACAGTGAATATATGCCATGTGGGTTACTCACTTCCCAATTCAGCTCTGGCACAATCTGTGTTTCTGTCAATACAAGACAATCGTTTTCTTTAATGTCAACCATTGGGATGCCACATTTTTTTATTGGGATTAGAAAAAGGTGGGGCCGGTACAGACCTCCTCTATAATTTACTCAACAACCCTTGAAATGCTGTGCAAAAGCTCTGTGATCTTGTTGATTTGCCATGGGTTTTTTAGAATCTTTGAAGCGTTTTCTGCAGAGAAGAAGATATGAGAAACTGGATGCATCATTCAAGAGCAGGAGGCGCCTGAAGATTGCCAAGATTGGCAGTAGGAAGAAAAAGTTTTGGAGGTTGAAGTTGGTGCCCAAGCTGAAGTTAAGATGGTTTGATCCCAAGCTTCTTCTGACTAAGTTGAGAGATGGGTATGTGAATATGATGCTAAATCTGGCAGACTCCAGTGGCTTCTCCAGTGATGTTGTGGGAGGTGATTTTGGTCCTTGTTATATTGCAGGAGCTGGGAATCGGTTCAGACAGACAAATTTTAAGGACTATGATGCCAAAATTTTGGTTGGCATGTATAAGTCCTTCATGGGTGAAGATCAGATGGGGAAATTGCACCAAAAATTCCCTTGAAATTTCTGTCTTTTGAGATTTGGGTATAAGAGATCCAGATTTAGGGACTGGCAAGGATTTCTGGAACTGAGTTCTGTGGTTACTGAAGATCTGATCAGTGAGCAAGCTTGGAGGAAACGATCAATGGAAGTTTGGAAATAGCAATAATTTGTAAAAGAGAATGTACCTGTCTCACAAATTGTAATGAGAACTTGGTTAAGCCTATTAAAGACACCAAATTTCTACAATCTACATAAGAATTAAATTGTGTATTAGTTTTTTGCATTAATATTTCGGATCAGATATTTCGGATCAGATTCTGTAGTAGCTTTTGACATCAACATTTTGGATCAGATTGAGTGTTAACTTTTCGGATCAACATTTTGGATCAACATTTCGGATCACATTTCGTGATCTGTTTCTGTTTGTTGAATATGTTAACAGCTTTTCTGATTATGAAAGATTTTCTTCTCTAAATTGTGAAAACACCATTGAACTGTTGGTTTGTTATTTTCCAGTAAAAATAGAAATGGTCATTGCTTTCATGACAAATTCTTTTAGGATTTGTTAGGTAGATGCCCTAGAATTGGGCTGTGCTTATCCAGCACTAGATATACATTTGACCAAATTAATAAATAATTAAAAAGTCAAATTGTTTATCAAGTATGCTATATAGACTGGACGTTAAATTTGACGGCCACTATTTTCTTGAATATTTGCTTCCTGGTACACATGGATGTACGGAGTCCAGTATATTATTAAGAAGCCGCCACCTGTTTTTAGTGAAATTGCGGTTTATCTCACAATTAAGGAAAGTGGACGTGTGAGAGACGGTCAATTTTAAGTTGAAGTTAAATAAATACTAAATGTTCACGCTTGATTTGCTAGCTTTCTATTAAATGGAATTTATTTAATTAATGATGACTTAGGGAATGGGTTTTCAAGGTGGCTACAACTTGCATCAATTTGGGCGATGACCCCGTTATATAGGCTAGTAATGGTGATGAAGTTGTAACGTTTTTTTTAATTAAATTGGTTTAAAATTTTGTTAAATATTTATATTATTGTTGTTATTATTTTTTAATATATATTTAAATTAAAAAATTTGTATAAATTTTATTTTTTAATATATTTTTAGATTATTTTAATGATCAAATTTAGAGTCAATTCTTATTTAATTTTGCGTTTATATTGAAAGAATGTTTAAATATGATTTTATGTAATATATTGTACATATTTTGTGTTAAGTTGTGTTCCTCGTCTAATCTCTATCCATCTCCTCTCAATCACTTTTCCACCATGTTTATATATCCTTAAATAGGTCTTATTTATATATGTTTTCACACATTCCCCTCTTTTATTAGTCCACGCCTTCATGTATTGTGATGAATAAGAGTTAGCCCTACACAGCATGGAATAGATTCAAAGCCATATAATTGACCTCCAATAATATATAGATCTACACAGAGTTGTGAGTAGTGAACATATCAAAGACATTTTTTCTATATTAAGCAAATTGGATTTGATATTACATCATGAATTATACTTTGTCATCATTTCACAAGCTAAGTGCTTGATCTTTGCATTTAATATTCTAATACATACCCAACTCAATTTTGATTTACCTAGTTTAAATTTGTGTTTATTGAGAGCATTTGCTTAATTGAGATAGGTAATCTTTAGGGAAAGTGAATTTTATTTTTATTTTTGGTTAACCCATCCAATCTTACATCGCCCTAAGGTTTTAGTTAAGATTTATAACTTAATTGATTTTTTAGGGTTTCATATTTATATTTTCTAACTGCTCTATCATTTTTCAAATATTGCTAGGGCTTATGTTCTTATTCATTACTCTTTCATTGCAAAAAGAAAATCTACCACAGTTCATTTTTTATAGTGTGTCCTTCACTTTTATGCATCCTGCACACTCTTAGATACTCCATTAGAGTTTCACTTTTCAAATTCGATATACCAATGGCTTTTCTATTTGTTTCAAATCTAAAAGTGAATTATAATGCCTTGTCTTTCTATGTTTCCTTGTCATGTAGTTTGTTGTTTATGTCATGAGCTACTTGTGATCTTAATATTCCATTAAGGAGTGCTCATTGAATCCCCACTAAAGCCAATCATTCTAACAACAATTTAGATGGTCATGTTGAGAACTACTTACATGATCTATAAGACTATAACCATGAGGAGCATTTGGCTAAACACGATCTGTCATTCACTAGGAAAGTACTTATGCTACTACATTTACTCAAGTTAAATCTCCTCATTAATTAGTGATCTCCTTTATAAGAAATTCTAGAGGTGTGCCCTTATAGAATACATATCTTACATTATGTTGGCTCCTTATTGACCTTATCTAACAATGTATCCTTTTATCAATCCTCTTCTTCCAATCCTATTCCTAATCCTTCCACTCCCATGACCAATGTTGTTACCCCTAGTGTAGCCATCACTACCATTCTCCTTCCTTCTATATTTTCTAATGGCTTTGACCCTTAATATGGATTACCTCCTAACAATACCCCTTTAGCCATACATTTCTCTAGTGTTTCGTTCACATTCGATCCTTCTACCCACTTAGTCACTAGTGCTACACTCTCCACTCACGTGTGTGATAGTATTCCTCCTCAATCCATGGTTCATATTATCTTCCCATCTCATAAGATTACCAAAAATTCTTATTATGTGGTTCATTTATCCATAGGTATATATTTACTTCTTATTTCACAACCTCATTATACCTCCTATATTATCCCTAACAGTGCCCTTATTTCTACCTTTATCTTGGATGCACTATTGAAATAAATGGTTGTTCTTAAAAAGGAAATCAATAACAATAAAAATTATTCCATAGCTTATAATCCACCATATCACACACCTTTAGCATTTTCTTGTTACATATATGTTTCCTATGGGAATTGTGGCCCTAGATTTAATCTATATAATAAAAAAGGAGATCTAAGTGTTTAGACACAATCCTCTATGATTGTACATGCATCTCTTTTTGCAAATGATGATAAAATATTATCCAAAAAAAATCTACAAATATTAAATTGTAATGCAATCCAATGGTTTTTTTCTTTACCTCATGGCTTTATTTAGCACTTTGACTTAGACTAGATGCACTCAATGAATTAATGATCCTATTACATGTTTATGCCACTTGATTCTAATCTATGTGTAGTAAAATTGAAGGATCCATTTGAGGATGATGAGCTACAAATTATGTTTCTTGAGGGATTATTTTTGATCTTTACAAATAATGCACATTTGATTATCTTTACCTCTTTTAAAGAGATGTGCACACATCTAAAAAATATTGAGGTCAAGCTATTTGTATCTAGTGCACTAAAAATGGCTCTTCATATTAATCTTCTTGCCCTTCTAAGTCTCAAAATCCAAATAGTTTTTTGAAGAGTAAAAAAGTTAACAAAAGATATTAATCAAGTTGTTAATACTTCTACTTTTCCTTCAAATAAAATTTTCATAGTAAGATCACTAAGTTACAAGAATCCTTGAATATGTTCTTTAAATCTTATTCTAAGTGTTATTTGATTAAACTTCCTCCAATATGTTCATTTATCCCAATAAACCATCCCTTGAACTTATAATGATCATGAATTTTGTAACTCCCATAGAGTTATAGGCTATAAAATATAATCTACAAGGGTCTCAAACACAAATTACAATATCTTATAGACAATAACATGATCCATGTGGAAGGTGTTGATGACAATGGAAGTACTTTATTTGAACCTACTTTATTAGATGATTGGGAATTTATAATTGAAACAAAGGAAAATGGGTGTTTTAAAATATGGGGTGAGCCAAATATGGTAAGAAATAGACCTATTCTCCTTTATTTCATTAGGAAATGAGATCCACACAATGAAATGATTATCAACCCTCTGGTGAATCAAGTCAAAGTGTGAATCTACAAATTTTCCTTTTTGTGCAAGGACAAGGGGTTCTAGTCAAACAACACTTTGGGGAGAAAAACTAAAAATAGAAAATCAACCCCAAAATGCAATCTAGCACTTGGAATAGATAGATGAAATAAAAAATAAGCAGAAACAAAAATCAGATCGTAGTCAGAGAAGGGTAGAATGATGTTTCAGTTTTTGAAGTTGATTTGGGACTCATTCGCCTAGGGGCGAATGGGTCCTGGGTTAGGCTTTCTCTGCCACTTTCAGGAGCCTCTGCTATTGATCTGAATCTTCCAATTTTCCCAAGTTTCAAGTTCAAAAATCCGGAAATAAATTCTATAGATGAGTTTATGTGAGATGACAACTTTTGTCACTTTGACAACTTCTTCAATTTTTGCTCTTCAAAGGATCTTCAAGATTTCTTCCACCTAAATCTGCAATCACAAATCAAGAGGGAAAAATGTTTTATTTTTGTTGAATGGGGGTTTGCCTTGGTCAAATCCCGTTTTGGTAATCAAACCTTGAAATGAATAAAACATGAAAGAGGAAATGAAGAATGAACAAAGCTATATTACCACTCAACAAACCCTTGCATAAACCTTGGAATGCCAATCTACAACATTCATGAAATGGCTTCAATGGATGTGGATCTTGAACCTTGGATCTTGCTTGAAATAGTGGCTTTGAATGCTTGAATGGATCGTGAAACCTACATCATCATATTAGCTCCAATAGTATGCATGATGCAATAAGACTTTAATATGACAATCGGATCTTGATTGTTGCAATAAATATTTAATAAATATTCCTTTGAATGCCTTGACTTTCTCTTGAGAATTCTCTTGAATTGCTCTTGAGTTTCTCTTGAAATATCATAAACTTGTTAGGTTTTTCACAAAATCTTCTAGGTTTGCTCATAAAAAATTGTTAGGTGAAACATAGTGAAATAACCTTATATTTATAGATATCTATCCTTAATTTCTCAAAATTCAAATATCACAAGCTAACATCTGAATATAGATGTGAAAGCATTAAAATACCACCAAAAACATAATATTAATTTAGGTCCTAGGTCTAAGGGAGGACCCATTCACCCATGGGCGAATGGGTCCTAGGTCCCTAACCTAGGACACACATTGCTCAATGAGAAGTGTTATGTTAAGGCATTAATGAATGTTGGGTTTCCTCTTTGGAAAATGCAATTAAATAGGCTTGGAAAATGAATTAAAGGACCAATCAAAGCAAGCTCAAATAATTAAAGGAGCCCTAAATAAGTGTGAAAGTGTAAAGGGGTACACTTTACAACACTAAAATATGGCACAAATAAGTCCAAATTAACATTGATTCCAAATTAAGTGTGAAAATGTAAACGAGATACATTTTTCAACACTACAATAATAATCCTTTTGTAGATCATATAACATTGAGGCACATGATAATATTACTATGGATGATCTACATAAGGATGATAACATGGAACGTGTGCATGTTGAGTATACTATTGCATCACATATATACACATGCTTTTGTGGGAACAATTAAATTAATTTTATCTTTTCTCCTCCTCCTCCTCCTCTGATTTTTTTTGGTGATGATATATCACAAAATAGTCATTATGGGCATTTGAATTTCTTGGGAGAGATACATGATCATGTTATTGGTCATATCCTTGTTGATGCTATAAACCAATATAATTTATGGATAGAGGAGTTTCTAGTTCATAAAAATGTGTGAAGAGAAATTATTGCACTCATTTAGGAGTCTCCCTAAAAATGTCATCTTATCACTAAAAGTGATCATAGTGAAGCCACACAAGACAATGGAATCATTACACACATATACTTCTCCATGTTCATCTTCACAAAATCTCCTCCCCACACAATTTTTTTTCCTACCACACACTATTGTGAATGACACTACATTATCATTTACCATAAGATATGATAGTGTATTTTTCAATATTCATCTAATATGATTGACTTTACGAAAGAAAAAAAATCCAAGGTACCAATTGAGGAATTATCTTAAGCAAGGTTGAATCCAAAAGTTTAGATAAATATTTCAAGAAGTTTGATTATTTTTAAGATGGTCTCCTATCATGTGAAATCTTCACTACCACCCAAATAGAGAGAACCTTTGAAACCAAATAAAACTATGGTGTACTGAGAAAGTGTGGTCATAAGTCAAAAATTGAAACATCTAAGGAAGATGATGATTGTGTAAATTATGCCATAGTGGATACCCATGATAAGGTCACTTTAAATATTATTACAATAATATTCTTTATGATGAGGAGATTTCATAAGTTCTTAGAAATTAGACTCTCTAAAGCTTATGTCCCCCCTTGTCTCTAGAACTCTCAACTAAAAAGAGGAGAGTAGGAAAAAAAGTGTAATACCTCTTTTAGACTCCAAAGAATCCATTGGAATGGGTTTTCAATGGACCATGGAAGCACTTATTTCCAAAATTCATAAGAGAAAACCCTTGACTCAAGCCTAATAGGACATAATTTTTATCCATGGTTTGGATTAGATTTGTACAAAAGATTGTTTTGCATCATTTTATTGCTAAGCTTTCCTATATGGAGTTGTGAGATACTCGGTTACATTTTATTAAAAGGGATTTTGTTAGGTAGGTGATATATTTTACCTAAATTTTTTTATCTTATTTTATATTCTCCTTATCTTTCAACTAGGGAAACCTTCTTATAAAAAGAATGTGCTTTTATTTTGTCTTTTAGTCATAAATAAGAATCCCAAACATTAAAAAATTCACAAATCTCTTTACCATCCTAATAATTTTTATAAATTTTTATAATGAAATAATATCTAAAAATTATTGTAATTTTTTATATCAAAAACATAGACCCACTCCAAAAAAATCCATCCCTAGAAAAATAGGGATTACAAACTATAAAGATAATTTCACAATTTAGTGTATAAAATGTAAAGTAAAATAACTCTCAATGGGAAAATACTACTTTAGAATTTTAAGGAGAGTAGGATTTTGACATGTTTCACTATACCACTCACACATACTCTTAAATGAGGCTCTATGGATGAACTTTATCTTTCCCTAATAGTAGGGGACATATCGATCTAACAAGTGTTAAAAAAATGTACAATGACACCACACAAACTTCTCTTTCAATTCCTAACATAGAAACAACAAGAAGATAAAATATTGCAATAAATGTTAAGGTCCCACTAAAACAAAGAAAAATAGGGCATGGGAAAATAGGGTTCACCAAAACGAAATGATGACCTAGTACACCTACTTTTCTTTTAATTTCATTAAGAAAAGAGATATTCCAAAGGTAGGATTGAATTTCAACCAAAAAGTGAGTCAACCCTATTAGGGGCTTTATTGTTTCCCTTATGACAGAAAATGACAAATATGACTGAGATGTATTTTGGGGAGATAAAAATAAAAATACTAAATGAACTCACTTATGCAATGTGAAACTTGAAATGTAGATTTACAACATAACGTAAATAGAAACTACAATCTTTCAATAGATCTGAGAAAGGCAAGATGATGTGTACCAGTCACCAAAAAAGGTTATTAAGTGTCCCGCTGGGATATATTTTCCCTAGGTGAATGGGTCTTTGAGCAAGGTTTCAAAATCTAATTTCACAATCCTTTGATCTTGGATCTACACTCCTGATTCCTCTAGATTCCACTATTAGAAAGTCAGAAATAAATTTTGTAAGTGAGTTTTCGTGGCTTGACAACTTTACAAAATTGCACTTTTGATCAATCTTTAATCCTTTCTCACCTGCAAATTTGTATACACAAAGAGAGGGAATTTCTTTTTTTTTGGTGAATAAGATTTTAACTTGGTCAAACCTTGTTTTGGTAATTAAACCTTGATAATGAAAGATAATGATAAATGACAAGGATTGATGAATGAACAAGTCTATGTCACAACTCACCAAACCTTCAATGGCTTCCCTTAGTGGATTGAAGTCTAACACATCTCTCAAAGGATTGGATCTTGATTGAATTGGCTTGAATGATAGCTTGATTTGATACTTAAATGCTTGCTTGAATGCTTGAAACCTACATCACAATGTTAGCTCCAAAACATAACATGAACACACATAACTTTGACATGATGATATGATCTTAATTTGTTGTTGTAGATGACTGATAAATCTACTCTTCAATTTTCTTCAAAATAATATTTACTCTTGTGAAATATTGATTATGCATGTTAGATTTGAATTGATAAAAGACCTTGTATTTATATGTTTTTATCTAATTTCCCAAAAAATATATTCCACAAGCCAAAATTTGAAACTTGGATTTGAATCATTAAAAGATCACCAAAAACATATTAAAAATTGGGACCTGACACTTAAGGAAGACCCATTTTCCCTTGGGTGAATGTGTTGTAGGACCTAAATCTAGGACACTCAATTTCCAAGTTAATTAATTTAATATTGACACTCGTTTAAAATTGATTTCCCTTTAGAAAATGGGAATAATAAGGCTTTGGAATGTATAACTTGGTCAATTAGAAGCTTAATTAAATCCAATTTAATTAAGGGACTCAAACACAGTGTGAAAATGTAAAGGTGTATATTTTCCTACACTACATTTAGCCCCCACTTTAGTGAGAGTATGAGCCCTACGTTCAAACTTGCACTAAAGTAGACAAGTATATGTCAATAGGGGTCCAAGTACACAAATGTCAATGAAATAGGATGACAAGGATCAAGGGGTTGCGCAAGCCCCCATAATCCAATATCCCATGGTAAATCAACATAAGCAAAAAGGGACACACATGAATGTATGATATGAAGCAGCAAGACAAGATACACAATCATTCAATGTCAAAATTAATACAAAGATAAAAAGATGAACTAGCAAGCTGTGTTATGCTAGGTCCATCAAACACACTCTCATGGCACCATAGGCAAGAAAATTGTGTTATGCAAGGTGGCCATGAAAACACGCTCACAAGTGCAATTCGATATACACTCGATGAGCCTAAACAAGTGAGAAACACACAAGATCTAGTGCAGTCTAATATACACTAGGTGTATACCCACAAAATAAGTGATGATAGGAAAATCATGCCAAGTCTACAGGATACCATATGTCTACCATACCAAAAGCTATACTCCCTAATAACTTTGATAAGGTGTCACACATGAAAATCACAAGGCTAGAAAGTTGTGTTATGTTAGACACTCATGAAACAAAGGCATCGCCAAGCAAGTTGTGTTATGCTTAGTGGCAAAAAGTTTTGGTTTAAGATAGTCAAAGGGGTTTTGCTTAGTTCATGAAAGGTCTCACTTTAGGGAACATCATGCTCAATATCACCATCAAGAGAGGATTAGTTGAGAGACAAAATATTCACACCTTAGGGGATGCAAGCAATAACATTACCACTAAGAGGAATGTCATATACCAAGAAAGGTCACGCTCTTGAAGGACATCAATCCCAATGTAACCAACAAGAAGAAACATCGTGTGAAATAAGAAGACCATACTTTGAACAAGAGGTTATGACATCAAGAATGCAACAAGTGAGAGGCATAATTCTTCCCACTTTAAAGAAATTGCTAAACACCATGATGCTAGAAATTACTTTAAAGTAGAATACGATAAAAGCCAATAGATGAAAGAGACATGAGAGCTTATTTGGAAAGCCCTATTCCAATTATATGTTTCCAATAAATCTATGTCATGAAAAAGGAGGTTACCCCCCATATACAATCCTAAGATAACACATAAGGGATCTATGAATTTGGGGTCAACATACGTCTTTGCTATAGTGTTATATTCAAGCTTGAAATTGTCATCATTCCCCAAATAACTCATGGAACAACAAGCACAAAGGAAGAATGATACATAGATAGTGAAAATAAAGGAGAAGCCTTTTGGATCAACATGGAAGAGACCTAAACATCTTGATGCTTTGCATCATCCCCAAAAGCAAAGCACAAGATAAGTAAAAAGACAATGGTTATGATAGATAAAAGAATGAAGATACAAATAGAAGAATGGCACAACATATTTGCTTCTTTTGTATCCTTGCACCTACAGAGTGAGAAGGGTCATCCAAAGTAGGATCACAAACATACAAACATGTCAAGTAGCATAGTACGGGGATCACATTGTGCACATGCAATCACACAAAGAACATGAATAAAAGAAAAAAAGCTAGTATGACACATGCAAGCCGACCTATAGCAAGTCATTTGTATCCCAATCTTTCTCATCATATGCAAAAGGCGGATGACTAGCCAAAGACGCAACAATGAGTGTCGTACTAGGACAATCACTAGGTTCAACATGTGGTGATGCACTCTTGTTAGGAGGATCGTCACAATAGTTCTCGTCTAAGCTCATAAAAGAGGAAAATAAAAAATTCAACTCATTATGCAGTTCCTCATCAATATTAGTATTCTCGTCATCATCATCCATGCTAATCACAACATGGGGCCTAATGATAATATCCATAGAGGTTTCATGTGTTTGTTGTTGTGGTGAAGGTGGAGAATCATCATGCTTTGTTTGAGTTAAATTTTGATCTTGGTTTGTTTGTGTGTTCTATTCTTTTAACTTACAAAAAATAGCATGACATTTATGCCTACTCTCTTTAGCATTTCAACTTATTTTGTATGGTTTTCAAGTTGTGCTCATGTAGGAGTGGGTTTATCAACAATAGGTTTATTTTCTTCCGAAAAGGGAGGAATGAAATGAACCATTGAGGGTTGGTCAAGCACTTTCTCTTTAGGTTTATAAACTTATTTGATATTAGGAGGTACAATGGGAATTGTATAGTTATCTCTTGGTCTCTTATGGGAAATAGGTGGAGGATTTGTAGTGAATTTGTCTTGGTTACTTGAAAGAGCTTTTGGTTCAATCATGGTTTCATCAATGATAGGAGACTCAATCATGGTTTAAGGGATGTTTCTAAGAGATAATTTTGCTATGCACTTTGCCTTGAACATTTGATAATATTTGAAAAATAATTCCTTATGAGGTTTAATAGGTTCCATAGGTCTGGGCCAAAAGAAATCCAATGAGAAATTTCCACAGGAAGACACAGGATTAAAACCACTATGATGCATAGTAAAAATTTCATTACCAAATAGAAATTTTAAGCATTTATGTACTACCAACTTAGGACAACATCCATGGAGCATATCCATGGATAGCCTAGCTTCACATGGAATTGGTTCGATGATAGGATGATGGAGAATGAGACATTTAATTGCTTCAGTCCAACTTTTAAGGGGAGAACATGATCAAACCTATTATAGGGAAAGGAAAACCATTATGTGTTTTGATCCATGCTTTCTATTATTCACAAGAATCTTGATAAATTTTATGCACAAACAAGAATTCTTTGGTGATCACATTTTCTACACACACATGATCAATTAATATCCCATAAGTAGGCTTGTCATTGATTCTTTTGGCTATGTAAAGAGGACCATTGGGTGCATGTTCAATTATATTATTTTGTGAGAAAGCAATGTCAAGAGATATTTTGGTTTGGCCCTTAGAAGGTTAAATGTCAATGAAGTTGACCATACTCATGTTACTATTGTCTTTTGAATCCAAATTTTATGTTTGAACTGTGCGCTTGTTTTGACCAATTAAGTTGAATGCAAAGAATTTTAGAAAACTATAACTCCATAAATTGAAACTAAGATCTGAAAACAACAAGATGTAAAGTAGATAGAGATAAAGTTATCCTTAAAAATTCAGAAAATGACTTGTATAAGGAAAAATTCACCCTAGGGCGAATGGGTCCTTGCACATGAGTTGAAAAATTAAATTATAAGTTTCTAAGTTGATATTAAGGTCATTGATTCAAGTTTTAAATAGACACTTTTAGTTACAAATTTCCAAAAAATTATGATGAAATGCAAATGCAATTTGATGACAAATGACAAGCAAAATGAAAACTTTCTAGATGCAATTTTGTTTTTTTTTTTTTTTTTTATGCAAATGAATGAAAAACACTAATATGCAGGCTATTATGTGGAATGAATACAATATGTATGCCAATTTTTTTATTTTTTGAAGTTTTAAACAATGAAAAATGCAACTTTAAAACCCTAAATGAAATAGAAACTAATACAATTTTGAAAACCCTAAATGAGATGCAATGCAAACTAATGCAAAATCCGTGATCTAGGGTTTGAAAGATATCCAAATAAAAAAGCTTTAAGTGCAAGAATGTTAGGTTCGCCGTAATGAAACAAAGAAAAGTAATGTGTAGGAAAATAGGGTTCACCAAAATGAAATGATGACCTAGCACACCTACTTTTTTTTTAATTTCATTAGGAAAAGGTATCTCCCAAAGATAGGATTGACTTTCAACCAAAAGGTGAGTCAACCCTATTAGGGGATTTGTTGTTTCCCTTATGACAAAAAAATGACAAATATGACTGAAATACAGTTTGAGGAGATAAAAATAAAATACCAAATGAACTCAATTATGCAATGTGAAACTTGAAATGGGGATTTAAAGCATAACATAAATATAAACTACAATCTTTTGAAAGATCTGAGAAATGTAAGATGATGTGTACCAATCACCAAAAAGGGTTGATGAGTGTCCTGTTGGGATAGGTTCACCCTAGGGTGAATGAGTCTTTGAGCTTAGGGTTTCAAAATCTAATTTTATAGTCCTTCGATCTTGGATCTACACTCTCGGTTCCTTCAGATTCCACCATCGAAAAGTAAAAAATAAATTATGTAAGTGAGTTTCCATGGCTTGACAACTTTGACAACTTTACAAAATTACACTTTTGATCAATCTTCAATCCTTCCTCACCTGCAAATTTGTATGCACAAAGAGAGGGAAAATTGTTTGTTTTTGGTGAATAGGGGTTTTCCTTGGTCAAACCTAGTTTTGGTAATTAAACCTTGATAATGAAAGATAATAATAAATGACAAGGATTGATGAATGAACAAGTCTATGTCACAACTCACCAAACCTTTAGCGGCTTCCCTTAGAGGACTGAAGTCTAACACGCCTCTCAGAGGATTGGATCTCACTTGAATTGGCTTGAATGATAGCTTTATTTGATGCTTGAATGCTTACTTGAATGCTTGAAACCCGCATCATCTTGTTAGCTCCAAAGCATAACATGAACACACATAAATTTGACATGATGATATGATCTTGATTTGTTGTTGTAGATGAATGATAAATCTGATCATCAACGCTCTTGACAACAATATTTTCTCTTGTGAAATCTTGATCATGCATGTTACATTTGAATTGATAAAAAGACCTTGTATTTATAGGTGTTTATCTAATTTCCCAAAAATTAGATTCCACAAGTTGACATTTGAAACTTGAATTTGAAGCATTAAAAGGCTACCAAAAACATATTAAAAATAGGGACCTGGCACTTAAGGAGGACCCATTTTCCCTTGGGCGAATGGGTCCTAGAAGCTAAATCCAAGACACTCAATTTCCAAGGTAATTAATTTAATATCAATTGGAATTCATTTAATGTCAATTTCCCTTTCAAAAAAGGGTATAATAAGGCTTTGGAATGCATAATTTGGTCAATTAGAAGCCTAATTAAGTCCAATTTAATTAAGGGACCCAAACATAGTGTCAAAATGTAAAGGTGTACATTTTTCTACACTACACCCACATAATCCAATGTAAAATAACCTAGCAAGAGAAGAAAATTATGTGACTAATGAAAAAACATAACATATCTTCATAAAGTAACACTCATAAATTTTATGGAATATAGTTCTAGACCCAGAATTTTGTCACTAACTTATACTATGCTAATCTAATATGAACTTACAACAAAATATCCTAAATTAATAGAAAATTAATAAGTCATAGGTGCAAGAGGAAAGGATTTATAACTTGAAGGGTAAGGGTGTGATCTTTCATACCATTAGAAGCTTTGTAAATAAATAACTTAAAGAAATTAACATATTCCCATTTCAATAGGCAAAGGGATCTTTTATACTCCTTACCTTGCAACCTAGCCAATGTTTATTTTTTGCAAGTTTCTCTATGACTGATTAGAGTTTCCAAAACATGGCTATTCCTCTAGAGGTAACCTTGAATTGCATCATTTCTACATTGCGAGATTTCAAATTCATTTTCATGCACTCTAACTCTTCACTAATCAATTTAGTTTTCAAGATCATGTGTATGTTTGCATTTGAAAGTTCCATTTGGCGCTTGACCAAGTGCTTCTTGTTAGGGATGTTTAAGCCCCTAACATTCCTTGAAGAGATCTTCATGGCTCTTTGGGAAGGGTTTTTCCCTTCTCAAATCTCAACATGCTACTTACTTTCATATGTCCTTTGGCATCTCTATCTTAACTCAACTTTTCTTCATTTGATTTCCCCCCTTTCTTCTTTCCTTCTCCAAAATCAAGGGATTCCTTTGTTGATTCAATTTGGATGATCCCAAGCTTTGTTGTGGTCTTTGGAGAATTTTCATACTTTTTTTCTTTTTCTATGATCTCGAGGAGTAGAAAACTTCACTCTCTAATCTCTTCATCCTCCAAACCTTGATTTAGATAAGGTTTATTATCTTTAGCATGGTTTCTTATTTCCACTTTTGTTCTGGGTTTTTTTGTTTCAGACCTATTCTTGCTTGTAATACTAGAACATTCACATGCCACCTCCAAATTTGTAGAATCCTCATCAATTATTTGATTGTAAATACCTTCCATTGTTGTATTGAGCGGGGTTTCCTACGCCTCCTCAAGTTCCTTTTGATTGCTTCCAATCCTTTTTTTAGAGAAACCCTAGTTTTCATGGTGGTAACTCCCTCTGAGCACTTGGCCCTAATTCTTTTACTCCTTTTGTATTAGTGTTCACACATTTGCTACTATTGGTTATCGAGTGTCCTCTCTCCATAAATTTTCCACATATAGTTGGAGATATGTCAAATTCTACCTTTTGTTTTCATCTTCCCATTTTCGTGATTATTTCCTGTTCTTCCTAGTGGGTTGAATTTAGATCCATTTCTACACATATTTTGGCATACATTTCAAACTCTTCATTATATAATTTTTTGTCTACTTTGATGTAGTTCCCCAAAGCATCTCCAATCATTTTTCAAGGATTCTTCATTCCAATATTCAAAAGGCAAATTGTAGAGTCTTACCCACATTGGAGTTTTACCAATTTTGTGAGTTAATGGATTAAAGTTTGGATTCAAATCCTTCCTATAAGACCATAATCCATCCATCATTAATGGACCTCCATTAAGGATCACTTCTTTTACCTCTATTGATTTACATTCAATCAAGAAAAACCCTTTGGGTAGCGATTTGATTTTTATCTCCAAACCCTATTTTTTTACCCATCACTTTTGTACTCTTGTCCTTGTCGACAAGTCTCACCCATTTTGTGAAAAAAGTTTGTTCCTTTAATCACTCCTTGGTTGTTTATAGTTCCTTTGAGTTTATGATAATCACCTTGTTGTTTCTGGCTTTTCTTTGTTGTATCGAGCCACAATTGACAACTTTTTTTATGCTTTCGGATTTTGGGATCCATTTGTCTCGATAGCTAGGGTTTCCCTTCCTCTTTTCTAATTGTTCCTTCCCTTTTATTGATAATACTCCTTTTGGTTCAAGGGCCTACCTTGGCCAATGACCTTGAGCCTAAAGCAATGCTATTGGCTCTAATGGCTAAGGGATTAATTTGCTTCCAATTGTTCCAACCTTTAGATCTTTCTTCATATCGATGATCTCTCTATCTTTCCTCACCTCTTTCTTCTTTTTCTACCTATGCTCTGCTCTTGCTTGCAAAATCTCGCCCACAGTCCATTTTCAATATGTTAATATTAAAGCTTATTTTTAAATACACACATTTATGTAAATTTATAATTAGTCGATAAGCTACATATAGTGTGAGATTTGAGCCTAAAACAAGTCTCATGCCTACAAACCACTATTGAGTCATTGGAAAACAAGTTTTAGATGCCACTTAATAGTAAACCAATTGTCATTTAATGGTAAAAGCCTTTAAAATATCAGATAAAAGCCTCCAAAATCTCACTTATCACGTAAAGGCTAGATAAATATTGATTTGACAAATGAATAGGAACATTCTATTTCCATTTCCGTTGTTTTTTGTTTTAAATTTGTATGCAACTAGATCTTGTTGTGCATGCATGCACAAACACATACTCTCTAACATATTAACATACATATAGTTTTATATCGGTGTACTCCTTAAACCTCCTTTAGATACAAGTGCTAGTAAAATATTAAATTAAAATGATGAGTAAAACATTACTTTTTAACTTTTTAGAACACATTATTTGTAAATTTAATCAAATTTAAATTCTTGGTGACAGCATTTAGATTTTACTAATTTGTTTCAAGTTTTATAAAAGTTTGTTTGTAAGCTTGGTTGAGTTAAAAGCATTTAAATTTAAATACAGATCAATTTACTTGGTAGCATTGTTTCCGCCAACTATATGTTTATAAAAGACAGAATAGCATCTAAAACTGTAGAAATCGAAATTTTGTTAAATCAACACAAGGATAATGTCCGAGTAAAACCCTCCTATAGGATAAAAGGTTCTGCTTCCTCGCTGAGAAGGGTTTATGTTAATGAGCACAGCTAGTCAATTTCAATTTTTTTTGAGGTATCGACACAGAGGTTTCAATGAATCCTTTCAACAAAAAGCCAGAGACACCACCTCCTTCAGAGTTCGATCTGAAACCACACATTGAAGCCGTTGAAAGCTTGTGGAAAGGCAAGAAGGAGGATGAAGGAAAAGGTTATGTTAAAACCCTCAAAGACATGTGGAATGGTGAGGAGGAGAAACATGGTTATGAAATTCCCTTTTTGAAGAAGACTACAAGAGAGAAGTCGTGGATTCAGAAAGTGAAGAGCATGGATTTTGGGCCTGGAGGTGCAGTTGGTGTTGGTTGTGGTGTTGGGCTTGGAGTGGGCTTAATTGGGGGAGTTGGGATTTCAGACGACCCATGGAATCATCTCAAATTAGTAATTGGATTTGGAGCAGGCTGCGGGATTGGCATTGGATACGGCTTTGGACATGGACTTGGTTATTTTTGGGATCGTAGGCCACCTCAAAAACCTAAGAGAAAGGTCATTCAAATTTGATGAGTATTCTGTGCCAGGCCACCTCAAAAACCTAAGAGAAAGGCCATTCAAATTTGACGAGTATTCTGTACTGTAATCTTATTCTTGAACTAATGTAAGTCTGCATTTAATCAAATTCTTTGTTTTTTATAATTTGTTATTTAGCTTGAGCATCAGAAATATGTTGTTTTAGCTAGTGATTTTCGTTTGGCTATCGTCTAGCTAATACTTTTTAACCTCAGATCACTGATTGATAGTTGAAATTTTGTTCTATGTAGTTTCTCTTAAAAGCCCTCTTGTTTTAGAGACCATTCTTCAGTTTTTACCGTAAAAGATCCGATAGTAGGGACGAAATTTTTGTGGGATGTTCTTTACCGGAGTTGAATTTTCATATTCTTTGTTAGACCTAAATTTGCCAATTGGCTAAAAGTTTCTAACGAAACTTATAGCTTTCAAATAATTTATAAGTATGGGTGTAGATGACTGAGTACATTTTCTTCTGCTAATATCACAGGTTACCTAATGCATTTTTTCTAATAATGCCCATATGTCAGGAACAATGGCAAATTAAATGCAATTTTCTAAAGCACAGAGGTAACCAATAGAAACCAAATGTGCTTGCGAATACAAACTAAGTTGAACAAACTCTACCTTGTGCTAATTTCCGAACTTGGCAAAATCCAATAGAACCATGAAAGAAGTTGCATGCTAAAGAACGATACAACTACAGATATTGCTAAATCAAAATTAAACAGTGTCAATATGGTAATATCATTTGTAAAACTATTGTACGAATTATATTTCTGGTCCTCAAGCTAAGCAGCCATGCAAATGGAGAAGGAAGGTTTGGCAGTAGATTTTTAACATTGATTTTCCCACCTTGTTTTGAAAATACCTATAAACCAACTAATAAATTATAAGACAACCTAAAATACATCATAATATAATTCTTCACTAAAAACCTAAAATCCCACTTGAATTCTCTTAGATGCAGTGAGTCAACTAATTTTAGCAGCAGTTAACATGAACTAGGGTATAGAGATCTTTGTCGTTTACAATACTTAGAGACTGGAGTAGGATGACTGGCGACATGATACACAACATCAACTATGCAGCTGTGCTATGTATGTCTACATAGCAAACCGGCGTCATTGATGTGGTGCAGTTTGTTTACATAGCAAACCGGCGTCATTGATGTGGTGCAGTTTGTTGGCCAAGTATCATACTGTCTTAAAGATCGACCCAAGACATACTTATCGAATTTCAAATTATACAATGAAGCTATAAAGTGTGCTGAAATTTGCCAACAATAAATACTCACATTTCACTTGCTGCCAAATTCTGTTGTTCCACTGGAGAAACACAAGGGTGTGGAAAACCTAGAGTTGCCGTTCAATTTAATGACAATAGGCCCAGACTTGTTAAAATAACAAATACAAATTAGTATTGTTGCTCAGGCTGAGTAGGCTCAAAATGCAAAAGTCGTCAGTTAAAAATAGGAAAAGACTATGGAGTGCTGCTAAGACTATGTGGTTGAGGATTAAGACTTCACAAAATGTGGAATATATGTAAGTGGTAAATGTATGTAATGCATGCGAAATATAACACCATTGCCTATGCAGCCACATTTTCACTGGAAGTATGACAGTGATACTTATGTGAGTTTACATCAAGCCTACCCTTACTTCAGGCCAAAGAATCTTCTATAAGTTGTGATTTAAAGTGATGGAAGTTCAGAACTGGAAACCAATTAATCTAGATCTTTGTTGGGAAGAGTTTAATAGCCTTCACATTATGGCCATTTAGGTGAGGAGAGGTCCCAAAACAAAAAACCATGTGCCGGGTGTTTACTTTCAACCTTTGGCATGTATCCAAGAGAGTGGATCTGTTCACATGAAATGTGACAGGTATGAAGTTGACAATAAAGTATAAAGTTGATGCTTCCAAAAGGCTAAAAAGCAAAAGTACTCGAAGAAAAAAGCTTCAAAGGGTGTAAGCTAAACTAACCCCACAAAAATTGACATAATATCACAAATACTGCAATTACTGTCCAAGGTTACTAGGATTTTTTCTACCTTCTTAAACCATAGGGATATAATGCTTGCTATCATCCCATTTGCTGGCTGTAGTGTTGTCCTTAAAATATTCATATTGAAATAGAATCCAGACTTTTGCTCAAGCCCGAAAATCAGGGTTATCAGGAGACACGTCTCTGCCCCCCCGGGACACATCTCGGGGATCGAAACGTGTCTCTGGTACCAGGGACGTGCCCAGAGACACCCCCGTCTGTAGGGGACGCGGGCAGACATCTCCCAGTGTCTTCGGAGATCTCCCGCCACCAATAGCAGCGTCTCCTGACTTAAAAGCCTTATTTTAAAAAAAAAAACCGTCAAAGCTAAAAGGTAAAACAAACACTTTCAGTTTCACCTATGCCACTACTTCTGCACTCTTGGAACAATATAAACTGAGCACTACATGGGGCACAGGAGAGGTTGTGAATGAGGTGCAACCAATTTGAACTATCAAGATAATCAAGCGCCATTTTAAAACCAGGCTGGCTCTTCTGAGGCGGAATTTTGTGGTTGAAACAGTGCCAGATTGCCAGGCATTTCAGCAAAGGCATTTTTATTTTCAGCAAAGGTACCTATCAGATTTCAGCAAAGGCATTTTTACAAGCAAGCGAAAACGTTCACATAGCTCCTCAAATTCTTTCCAGCTCTGAAAGGAGATTTTGATTGCAATTATTGTTTCAAATAAGTGCCAAATGAATAAGTAAAATATGAAAGAGAAACTTGGATGTTAAAAATATTATGTCTATGATTGTGTACATACTTTTCCTTCATAGAAATTGTAAAACATCAAAAGGACATAGCCTGCATTCTGTGAATTTTTATCCAAATTACCTTCCAAAATAATAATGCGAGTGTCAGTATCTAATTTGCTAAGGCAAACAAAGCAATGTTTTTCTTTAAGTGCCTGCCATTGCATCAAAAACATTTCTTATCCCAAATTTGCTAACCCAAAGCCACATTTCTTTATGGAACACCAAGGTGTCTCTTTTTGAAATAAATGAACTGAAATTTTCCAATAATAATTTAAATAAAGTGATATGGATATTCAGTATGCTGCTAATAATTTTATTTTTTTTTGTGTAGAATGTCAAGTGGGGGAAAACAATGCTTGTACCCATTGTGGAAGTATTGTGATTGTGTTATGGGGCCGAAGAGTTTAGGTGGAACAATCACAATCAAATGTAAGTTTTGTCAAATGTCATGGCAAGGTACTTACATGAGGGTGAGAGCTCATTTCGTTCACATACCTAGAAATGGTGTTGGTCCTTGTCCAAATGAGGTACGACGATATGATGTTGTGAGGGCGATATGATGTTGTGAGGGATCAAGAAAGGGCTCATGGAAAATTTTCTAACTTGATCTCTCATGCTTCAATGTTAGGGGCAACTGCTACAACTCAAAATCAAAATAGAGAGGTAGAGGTGGATGTGTCTTCTAGAGATGTATTAGCAGAATGTTCTCACAAGAGACCACACATTGTTAGCTCAAACCCCATTGGAAGATTATTTGATGTACAAGGTCGAGAAGCGATTGATGTCGCGATTGCACGTTTCTTTTATGCAAATGGAATACTATTTAATGTTGCTCGCACACCTTTCTATGGAGAGATAGTCCAAGCTATCAGTAATGGACCAATTGGGTATAAACCACTTGGGTATGAAAAGATTCACACTACTCTAATTGATAAAGAAACATTTCAATTAGAGCAACAAATTGCACCAATGAAAAGAGTGTGGGCTACAAAAGGATGCATTATTGTGATGGATGGTGTTAGTTTTTATGATCAGATTATATAAGCAGAATTTAACTCAAAATCAGACACATAAACACAGCATATACCCTGGGAAAACCCTCCACTTGAGGGAGAAAAACCCAGCAACAATATCAATGAATGAACTTCTTTACAATGAAGCCAAACAATGAGGCCGAACTCAGCATCAAAGTGATATAAGATCACTTGAAGGCAATACAAACTCTTGATAACTATATCAACCACCTTCAATGATATCAATCTGAACTTGAACAAATCTGCAATTGCTTGAGCTCGAATTGAGAATGATAGAATGTCAATATTGAATATAATGAACAACGAATAATCAATACAATGGAGAGCAATGTATATATATCAGTGTTACAAGACTCGCCTAAACTCGGCGAGTCTTGGCGAGTCCCGAGGCGAGTGAGGCTTGGCGAGTCTGTGGGACTCGGATGCCGAGTACTCGCCAGACTCGCCGAGACTTGCCAGACTCGCCAGACTCGCCGAGTCCCATGCCAAAGACTCAGCCATTTTAATTAAATTTTTTTTAAAAAATTGCAATCTTTAATTTACAATTTTTTTAATTAAATGGTGTGCACCATGAAGGTTTGTGTGGTTTCGAAGGTCTTCATTTGGGCTTGAGGGATGGCCCGCCCTTCGACTCCATGCAGCTTATCGACAGGTTTGGGCCGACTTGGGGTGCTGCCCTCGACCCTTGCGGGGCTGCCATGAAAGGGCTGCCCCTGATATCGTTGATCCGGGGCAGACCCCCCTCAGAGCCTCAGAAGGGGCACGCCTTTTGACTCTCGGGGGCGCCGCCCTGCACTCCCAAAAAGGGCACTACTACCCTTGATCCTCCTATTGGGGTGTTTCCCCCAAAACCTCATCAAACTATAGGTCTAAGCATGTTATAGGCCAATGATGAATCATGATCATTAAACCTACAAAATACATATCCCCTGTTGTAAATCTTTGCATCTTTTGCAGTCAAAGCCATAATCAAGGATTATCTTGTTCCATACATTAGACAACAAAGCATGCAGTCTTGAAGGCTACAATAAAAATTTAATAATAAATTCCTCACTTGAATATACACACCAATCATTGAGATGCAAGAAAATATCATGGCTGCATCATCATCTATGACCTATCTTAGACACTAGCGCATGACTTGTCGTGATGTTGGGATGAGTAATGCAAGCTCTTTTGAGCCATAGACTTATATTTTTAATTTTGATATTTGTTTTGATGCCATGGATTTCATATTCCATGAGTTTTGTATACATTTGACAATATTTATATATTTGAATGTGTTATTTCCTTCAGCTAAAATTTGCGTTTATACTTATGTGATCGATGTATGTTTGTGTATGAGATCATAGTAATTTCTATTTGATGATGTTATTGTGTCTTTAAGGTTTATTTATTAAAGGGTGCGTGAAACAAGTGTTAAATCCTTAAAAATCTCTGAATTTCTTGGGTTTTTCTATTTGCTGAGTCTTTGCCGAGTCTTTGCCGATTCTGGGCTCCGAGTCCGAGTCCGAGTCAAAAATTGGCTTGCCGAGTCCGAGGCGAGTCCGAGTCTTGTAACTATGATATATATACATATGAATGGAAGGGACGCATCCCTTCTAACCTTCATGTCGGCCTCCACCAAAAGTCATGACTCCAATACTCATGAAATCGGCCTCAAAGAATCACATCTCTTCATGGATTCACGCCTATGGATGTCGGCCTCAATATAAATAACAATTAAATAAAACATCATTTAATTCGTGTCTCTTCATAAGCATTCGACTTGCAATTTAAATAGCCGTTAGGCTATAATTTAAATTGCCCTTCATAGATCGGACTAGGCTGGAAGTAGATGCCCAACGCTGCCTTGAACATCAACAAATGGGTGGACAAGTGCTAGAAATCGTCCACTACTTAATATCATGGTGACATGCAATAAAGGGCCTTATTTTTTGAAGGCAATAGATTGTTTAGGGAAAGAAAAAAATGCAGAGTTTCTTCTTAACCAGCTATGTGACAGCATTGAGGAGGTGAGAGCATTACATGTAGTCCAAATTGTTACAAATGTTGACACTATTTGTAAAGCAGTAGGCACGTTGGTGCAAAAAAAGTATAAACATATATTTTGGACACCATGTTGTGTGCATTTGTTGAATAATGCACTCAAAGATATTTGCAAGTTCCAATGGATTTTAGATCTCATAGAAAAGTATAGAAAAATACAAATGTTCATATGTAACCATCACCACAAACAAGCCATTTATCGAAAATTTGCCAAGGTGGAACTTCTCAAACTTGCTGATACACGGTTTGCTTCTTATTTTATTCTTCTTGACCGTCTTTGTGAAGTCAAAGGAGCTTTGTGTTCCACAATAGTTAGTGATGCATGGGTAGCTTGGAGACAATCTACATCAAATACTGTAGTTGAGGTGAGAGGTATGGTCCTCGATGTTGGAAATAGGTTGCCATTAAATTGCAAATCCTAAACATTAATTATTTCATGTATCTCCTTGATTCTTGGAATGTGTTCAACAACACTAAGATTATTGTGAGATTAATATTTGGTGAAATAATCATGATTATTGACATTTGTAATTAATTCTAAATGTAAGAAGCATGTGAGGGCGTCCCTATTGAGTTCCTAAATAATAGGGACACATGGGACACTCACATGGTAAGGTGAAACTCACCTTGTGTTCAGTTAACTATATAGAGTAACAGTTAACACTTCTGAATGCATGTAAAGATCCTAGGAGTTAGGATTTGATGTTTGCATGCTTGAAGTTCAGTTAAGTTCAATTCAGTTCAGTTCAGTTCAGAATCAGTTCAGTTCAGTTGTGGTTCAGTTATGTCCAGTTGCATGCAAGTGCATGTTGCATACATGTTGGTTATTTTGAGTTGCATGTAGTTAGCTTCAGTTAACTTGTAATGCATGGCTAATAACATTGAGTTGTATGACAGATAATAGGGACTACCTCCAGTTAACAAGGGATGACCATTCTTTGGGAATGGTGTTGAGTAAATGTTTCAGTTAACTATAAAGCACTTGAAGCCAACTTGGGCGCCCAAGATGCTTTATTGGATTTACCTCCAATGCATGATAAGATATTTTTGAAGGCTCAGTTAAGTAGCTTTACTTAAGGGCACCAACTTTGAGGAAGAGCTTTGGAATTATCACCGAAGTGAAGGAAAAGTTGTAGCTTCAATTTGGGACACGCAAATGCATGATGCACATGTTGTAAGCTTTAGTCTTCACTAAATAACTCTACTTGAAGGAATATGGTGTACCTTTTCAAGGGCTTGAGCTTGTGCATTGTAATTATCACCATTTGGAGATTACAAGGTTACATATTGTCTCTATATCTCATTCAAGTTGAATAGAGTTTTCATAATTGTTATTGCAGGTGTGAAGAAGATTGGTAAAGACGAAGAAGCATTCTCAAGCAAGAATTGGAGCTATTGTAATTTAGAGTTTGAATAATAGAATAATTCTTGGTGGAGTTTTTTCCCGAAAGGGTTTCTCCATGGTATATCTTGTGTGATCCTTCTATTATCCTGTCTAGTTCTTCTAAATAATTCTCTCTACATTCTACAATAGTAAAATGAATTAATCAAGATAATCATCCACAAAGAATTTATGTAACAAAGAAAAGACTTACTTAGAACAACAATAGTTTTACAGAGTATGAAGCTAAGAAAACACCTCATTTTTCAACACTCGATGACCATGTTTGGCTGATGTTAAATTTGTTGTGGACTTTATTAAGCCCATGTGTGAGGTGATCAAATTTGCAGATTCAAACAAGCCATGTTTAGGGAAAATTTATGAAGAAATAGATTCCATGTGTGATAGAGTCAAGAAAATAACAGATGCAAAAGATCTTTCTCTTTATCCTTTGATAGAAGAAAAGTTACATGGAAGATGGAACAAACTTAACACACCCCTTCAGTGCTGCCTATGCCTTAAATTCTAAATGGCATAATATACAAGTGACCAATAAGAGGGCTCCATATGAGGATAGAGAGGTAATGATGGGATTTTGGGCTGCAATAAAAAAGATTTATGTCCGAGGTGAGGATGCTTCAATTATGAGGAGTCAATGGGATAAATTTTCACGTGGGCATGGTGATTTTTCTTCTGTGGAAGCTTTATATGATATGCAAGCAATGAAAGACCCTATAGAGTGGTGGTGGAACCATGGAGGTGAAACACCTGAATTGCAATCATTTGCAATAAGATTACTCTCACAAATAGCCAACTCATCATTACTTATGGTTTTATTCATTCACTAAAGAGGAACCGATTAGGGTGAAAGAAAGCAAAAAACTTGGTGTACATTCATAGCTCACTTCATCTTCAATTATGAGGGGTCAGTGGAATAAGTTTTCACGTGGGCATGGTGATTTTTCTTCCGTGGAAGCTTTATATGATATGCAAACAAAGAAAGACCCTATAGAGTGGTGGTGGAACCATGGAGGTGAAATCCCTGAATTGCAATCATTTGCAATAAGATTACTCTCACAAGTAGCCAGCTCTTCATCTTGTGAGAGAAATTGGAGTACTTATGCTTTTATTCATTCACTAAAGAGGAACCAATTAGGGTCAAAGAAAGCAAAGAACTTAGTGTACATTCATAGCTCACTTCGTCTTCTCTCTTGTGTAGATCTTGGGTACAAGGAGGGTCCTTCAGCAAAATGGGACCAATTTCACCTGATGGAGAAGTTACAGCCATGGTGGATAAAGTGGTTGAAGTAGATGGCCTTTTAGTGATTTACCCCTTGTTCTACTACCAGCAGAGGAACCTGAGTTTGAGAGTGATGAGTATTGGGAGAGCATCATATCTGAGGACCTTGATATGGATGATCATTATGTAGAAGTGTAGATGATAGATTTCTGATTTTTGTTTTTTGTTTGTGTATCAGCCTATCAAGCTATCGACATTTCTGAATTTCACTATGTAATTGAATATTAAATATGTAATGTTGAATGTGAACTATGAAGTATGAACTCTTTGACTCTTTGCCACAATGACATTTGTCAATTGTGTATTTTAAACTTTAAAGTTAATGTTCATTGTTAAACTTTACCACTGCTCTTTTTTTGAAAGGTCAATGTCATGATATTTTCTATAAATTATTAATTTATTAAATTATATTTATATTCAAAAATAGCACTGATACCAGTCTCCCGTACCAGTACCAGTACCAATCTCCTGGCAACCTTGCAAAAATCAAATTTCATATAAATGCAAAATTAGCACCCAGTCACTAAATGGAAAAGGGAAATGAGAAGCAGAGGGAATATAGGAATTAGTAGTGAACAGACTCCTTTAGTTTGACCTCATCCAAAAACTGCAGGATAATGAACACCAATTTGCTGCCAGGCGACATCATGTGGCCAGGCTTTCTTTGATACTTAACCTGTATCATTCCAGTCCTTTGGCTGGTAAATGATACTGTATGCTGACTCCTGTACCAGTCAAGGCTAAATTTTTTAAAATGCAATGCCCCCAACAAAGAAGAATCAGAGCACAAGAACATTAAAGAGCTACTCACAAGAGACTGCATAAAACAAACAAGTCTCCAATGGTGCACAAAAAACTCATATACTCAAGTGTTGCTTGCAGAGGTTAACACCGAGGCAGCTGTTAACTAGCTGGACATTTGATTTAGTATCAAATTGTGCTCATTTCCAAAGGAGGATTCCCATCTAGAAAGAAGAATAACTTGTGGGATTTTGAATGCATCAGAGAAATTGCAAAAGCTGTGTCTTCATGCCATAGCAGTTAAACCTTTAAAGATTTATACAAGCAAAGTTTTTGGGGGAAAAATAAATTTATATATTCGGTTGTCATTTAAACTTTGACTCTTTCAGTTGAATATGTGATACAGACTCTAGAAGTACAGAGTGACCTGAATAATTATATGATTTGATGGGTTATTGAATAATTGAACTATTTGGCGATTACTAAGAAAAGAAGAGCTGCTTAGAAACCAAGTTCCTGTCTTCATGGTTAGAAGGTATTTTGTTTACAAAGTATTAGATTATTTAGAAGAATTCAATGTGCATAATTTGTACGCATATAATTGTATTAATGAAAATAGATTATATTTATAGTGTAGCTTAAATTGTTTATGGATTCAAAAGGTATCATGTTCTTTGAGTGGCTTCAATGAGGGATTAGCATCCTCGAGCACAACCATGCAGATCCCAAGACATACAGGGTAATGAACATTTTACTCACTTAAAACAGAGAACAAATATTTCTTGCGTTAAAACTCCAAATAAAAATATCTGTGGAATGCAATTTAATGCAAAAGTAACAAGCATCGACTTCAAAACATTAAACCATTGTATTGTATGAGCATATGAATACAAACAACAGTGTAAATAAACATTGTTCCCTTATATTGTTTTGCCATGTAACTTGCAGCATCATTGTAATATATTTAACACATTGCCTAGAAACATCATCAATCTTGGCTTTCCAAGTGGAAAGAGTTTATTAGATAATTTGGTGGGCTTGAAAAATGGTTGAATGAATTTGACTTATTCTTCACCATAGCAGTAGTTATAAATCTGACCAATAGCAAACAAATAGCCCTTTTGTCTATCCGGGTGCATAACATAATCCATACATAAAAACATTGATGACTTGGAAATCTGACTTCAATTATTCATACATGAAATAGAACAAAGATCATATAGTAGGCATGAGTTTTCTATATTCCATGAAGTTGATTTTAGGTGCTTTTGGATTAACTGTGTACAATTTTTTGCATCAATATTGTACAATTTTGGAAAACACTTAGTGATCCAGCATCAAGATGAGAGAACAATGATCTGGATTGTGACTTAACACTTAAAAAGGATGGAAGGACAGGGAAGTGACAAGGGGAACAAAAAGCAAAAGGAGAAAAGAGGGACAAAGACAATATGTCATATGAAAAAAAACCAAAAACAATTTTGGAAACACTTAGTGATTCAACTGTGTACAATTTTGGAAAACACTTTGAAAAAAATTATAATTATTATTATTTTTATATAATAATATTTAATATTAACATATTTTATATTATATTAAGATATAACCCACAACTCATGTAAAAGCCCCAACAAGCAGGAAAATAAAATGGCCATTGAAATAGCAATTTTCTGGAAATTCTTGCTTATTAAACTCTCCCTAAACCCCAAACAACCTATAACACAAAACAACAGAGGATATTAATCTTCTTTCCCAATAGAAACAAAAGAAGGTAAACAAGCAAATTTGTGAAAAGAATCAAACCAGAAAAAAAAACCATGATATCTTACTAAGCCTTCAAAGGATTGCATCTTCTCTTTTCATTTTCTTCTTCTTCTTGCCAAACTCACAATAAATGGAAGAGAAATCTCTTTATTATTCTCTTCCTTAGAAATTAGGGTTGTTGTAGGTTGCCTTATAATCTAAGGGCTCATATTAGTTGCATCCAATGGTGGAGATTTGATGCACATTCCATTAGTGGATAATTAAAATGAACAATTTAATTAATCTACTTAATTAGTGAGGCTAATCTATGGTAGGGTCCTATGTTACTAGGAACCCTTATCTTAAGTTATTTTAAAACAACTTTATTTTAACCCTTTTCACTAACTATAAAGTATTAATATTTAATATTTTAAAATTCCTTTTTTTTTATTAACTTTTAATTATGAAATTATAAGGTAGGAGTACCTTTGTAAAAAGGAAAACAATTATTAGCCGATAGGCTATATATATTATGAATGTAGTTTGAGTCGAAACCTATCTCACGTCGATAACCGCTCCTGTTAAATAATTTCTCGAGGTTGTTTGTTGTTCGAAAACCACTTGGATCAATTTCTCTGCAGCAACGTGTGGTCATATCTAATTGATTTTTATTGCAACAGTTCAGCAACTTGGGGGCGAACAAGGGTGGAGCGATAAGATGATTGAATTGTGGCATAGACATAATTTCAGACCGCTTCTAGATCTCTCCCACTCCTGCGTAGGGTTGACATTGGTTCTAGTTACCACTCCCGTGAGAGTCGCAAACATTACCAAACCTGTTCAGCATTGGCCATCGCTACTCTTTACGAACTGGACAGGAGTAAGGATTGATTGGGGATTGCTCTTTCATAAACTACGGAATGGACATCATTGGAACGATACAATGAGTCAACTAACTAGCAATCATGATTTCATCCTACTACTATTGCGATCGTCCTTTCAAGTGCAGGTGCCCAAATTACTTACGAGCAAGCCCAGTGTGTATGTGTACAAATCACTTATCTGGGGTTGAGGTCATCTTAACTATGGGGCCTCAGTTATCTGTTGTGGAGGTTCTACTATTCTCTGAGTTTACCATATGGTGTAATCATATGCCATTGTTGTCAAATCATTTTTGCTGAGATTGAATATCTAATCTAAACTTTGCTACAGTCATTCATATCTTTTGTGTTTCTTTTGCTATTATTTGTTGTGCAAACTAGATCTAGATGAATTCTATTGTGTAAGATCAATATTGTTGTTTTATTTAAGTGTTTAGTTTCCTGTCAGTAATTTTTCTATAGCATCTGGATCAAGCATCTTTCATTTAAGCAACTTACCAATTAAATGCTTTAAGCAAGATAATCTTGGTTTAGGTCCTACAATCATGTAAGATATAACAAAGTCAATCCTAGGGGAAACCCAATGCCAGAGGGTGGCCTCAATGCAATGCCATTGAAGAGGATTGCTCCTATGGCAATGATGCCTATGGCTAAAAAAAGGGATTTCATGCCAATGTTATGTCATTTTGTCCCTTCTCTATTTTTCCCTACTATTTGTTGTGTTTTCTCTTGCTTTGAGGCATGCCAACTGCCCTTGCAAGCCCTAGGTCTCAATTAAGGTCTATGCTTTCATTCAAACCCTGTACATTTGCACTCAATTTTGTTTATTTGTACTTCCTACTAGTTGCGTTTGATTGTGTTTGGTGTAAAGGAAAACAATTATTTTAATTAATAGACAAGCCATTTCATTTTAGCTTAACTATATTTTAAATAATGCTTAATAGCAATTTTTTTTATTAGTATACTTCCTCATTAAATTAGAGGAATGTTCACATTGAAATATAATCATGTGTAAGTATTTAGTTAATTTTAAGCATAAATTATTCACTAATATTGTGCTATAATCAATTATTATTACACTATAATTATTTTAGCCACTACCTTGTTTAATTAATTATTGTTTTATTATGGTCTCATCCCAATGACCTTCATTTGGCATATAGTCAAACCATTGCACAATTATCCCATTTAGGTAGCGTGTTGCACACCTAACCTTAGTAGGATGCTTTCATCGTTAGGGTGAGTGGAAGAGGATTCTTACGTAGAAATTGTGTTTCTCCTTCTCCTTGCCTTCTGGGCAGTGTGCCTTTAATGACATTGTATATGCTATCACTAGGTGTACATAGCTTATTAATTGTAATTTAAATAATTTTACGTTGTTTTGTCAAAAAAAATTGGGTTTGTATCATTGTTCACTAGTGTAAAATAGTGGGCATGATGGTGACAAGGGGAACATAAAGCAAGAGGAGAAAAGAGGGACAAAGACCATATGTTATATGAAAAAAACCAAAAACACTTAGTGGTCCATCATCAGGATGAGGGGAGAATTATGATTCGGATTGTAGACTTAACACTTAAAAAGGATGGAAGGGAAGGGAAGTGACAAGGGGAACAAAAAGCAAGAGGAGAAAGACGGACCAAGACCATAATCACATGAAAAAAACCATAAACAATATTACAATGACTACACTTCCACACGCTTTTCAAGGGGCTCTTGTTGAGGAGCTCCTTTTGCATTGCAATTTCCAACAAGAATTCCTTAGGAGGAATGTCTAAGAGGAATGGAAAGGCTCTAATGGTTGTAGGTTGAGTCACAAGGATCGAATTTGAGTTCGAGTTTGACAACATTGAAATTTAGATGAAGTTCAGCAAGGAAAATTTTCAGAAAAAAATTCAGCATTTTTTTTTTTAAATATAAGTAATATATCCACAAAATTGTCAAAATAGTTTAACATTGATAAATAAATTTGAAATCATTATAAAAAGATGACACATTTACAAAATATAAACCATAAGAAACATGTGAAATCACGATTGCGAAGATGTTCTTTTGTCAAAAAGGTACAACAAGAGTCAAGACTTTAGAACTTCAAAAAAACTCCAAGTCATCAAGAGCACTTGGCTGAAATGCTACATCATCGTCATCCTTATCATTACTCAATTCATCATCTAAAAAGTCAGTCTCATCTGCAATTGGCATTGCTATGTCTTCAAGAATTTGTTGTTGTGAAGAAGAGTCCTTTGCTGATTTGTTCATGAACAATTTTAAATTGTTGCGAACATAAACAAGATCTCCCAACTTTCCAAACAACAATTTATTCCTCTTTTTGGAATGGATGCGGTCAAGGCAACTCTAGTTCCTCTCACAAGTTGATGAACTTGCTCCCGAACTCAATATTTGAATAGAAAAGTGTTGTAGCTTAGGAGTTTGTGCTCCATAGGTCATCCGCCATCTATACCCAGGTACATCAATTCATGTCATGTCACATTTGGCTACCGACATTCCAAACATCCCTTCTCCTCTCTTGTATATCCAATATTGATCTCTAATTAGTGTTGCAATGGCTTGATTTGATTGAAACTTTTCAATGGCTTCTAAAAGCTTTGTCATAATTTCACAATCACCTCGTCTATCTATAGAAAATAACTTAGGCTCCAAAAAGCAAGTTGTTGTATGTAAAGGTGTGTGCACCATTTTCCATCTACAATCAACTATCTCCCATATTTCCATATATTCTACTTCTACATTATTTAGTGCTTTTTTGAATAGCTTCCTTACAATGGTCCATGCTTTCATAAAGCATGCCAAGGCAAGGAGTGTCACCATCAACCATATGAAGCACGCCAACAATTGGTTCACATACACTCAAAGCCTTTGCTCCACTTTACTAGAAATTGTTGTTCAAAATGATTTGCTCCTTAGGACTTTTAGAAAGCTCTGAATTTTCCCACTCATTGGAACAAATAATAGACCTTGAAGTTGCTTTCTCTTCAGCCACTCTTCAAAGTGATATAAAATGAAGCAAATCTTGTGTCACAAGGCCTCAACAACTCCTTGGATGCATGCTTCCTATAAAGACTGTGAGACGATGATTTCGTATGAAATTTGCAATTGCTCTCTATATATGAATTGCTTCATGTACCCATGGGAATTTAGCCAAGTCATGAAGCAACAAATCCAGACGATGGGCTGCACATGTGCTCCAATATGTTTGTGGATACTTCTCTACAATTAGCTTCCTACCTCCCACACAATTTGCTACACTATTAGTTATCACTTGAACCACATTTTCCATCCCTACTTCAAGAATGGATTCCTCTAATATTTGAAAAATATAATTTGAAGTTTTCTTTTGGTTCATGGTGTCAAGAACACAACACCTTTAGGACAAGCCACCAAAACATTAATCAATGGCCTTTGACATATATCTGACCATCCATCACTCAATATAGTGCAACCCGATGTCTTCCAAGATGCTTTGACCTCAACTAATTTCTCAATCACTTTACCTTTTGACCCAAGCTAGGGTCACCCTCTCGACAACCACATATAGTAAGTCATTGTGAGTGGGAAATGCCAATTGAGTGGAAGGCAACAATTTTTTGAAGACATATATGATAGTTGAAAAGGTTTAAAATTGTAGGAACATCCAATAGCAAACCTAAATTTTACATACAATCATAATCTCTAAAATACTGCCTTTCATTTAACATGTACTCCATGTGATTGATTTAACACCATTAAAATTTAACATTAATAAACAAAAAAAAGGAGTGGAAGAATCTCAAAAAGCTCGTGTGGACAAAGTCCAACGAACCAACACATCAATTTCTAGACTACCAGTGATGAAGCTTTTTAATTTTCTCGCATTGCATTTAATAACCTATGAAAACAAAAAAAACAATGTAAACCTACCTGGATGTAGTGTGGTCGCGTGAGCTTAGTCAACAAATCCCGTCTGTTTGGTTGCGCAAGCAGGAGCAGGAAAATCGCAAAAGAAAACCCTTATCACGATGAAACAAACCAGGAAAATTGTCATAGAAAACCCTTATCACGATGAAATAAACTAGGAAAATCGTGACAAAAATAGAAGGAAGTCGCGGTGGGGAAGAAGAAAATCATGGTGGAAAAATATAGCGATTTCAAAATTCATCATCTTAGACAAAATCGTTGTGTGTTCATCATAATGTCCAAAGTCCCATTTTATAAAAAGAAATCGCAAGCCCTAGAAATTGCCATACAAAACCTTAAAAAACCCTAAAAAACAAATTTCAATAATATATTGTATAGAAAAACCACTTTTTCTGTACAAAAAAATGTGGCAAATTTCAACAAATTTCAAACTCCATGCTTGAAGGTCGCCGAACCTTGTGACTTAGGTTCTAGCTATTATTCAATTCCTGCACTTTCTTTCTTTCCTTTGTGTATGTAATTTTTGCATGATGTACTGATAGAAATAGGGGAAATTAGTGCATTGCTTTGCATGGCATCCTCTAAGGCCCCCAATATGAGTGGAGGTAATACAAAACTATCTTCTGTCAAGTCAGCTCATGTTTTGTTGACAAGTGTGGCAATGTGTCTAGATTGAATCTCCACCTCTCCCTTTTTAACTTGCCCTTGAATTTTCGATTATGTATTTTTCTCATCTAAAAGCAAGATGATAATACAATGTAATTAGAGCCACAATTTCATTCAATAACATAGTAAAAATTCAAGTGTGAGACGATTAATATTCAAATTAGAAGCATTTGCTTACGAAGTTTATAGATTTCTCATCAAAATGTCTTCCTTAGCTACTCTCACAAGTGAAACCAATTCTTTACTTGTTGGTTCCTACACTCTTTCCTATATTTAAGACATTCTAGGATTGATACATTCAACTTTAGTGGATAGTGTTGTTGCAAGTATGAAGGTGTTGTCATTGATGTCAACTATGTGTTGCTGAAGTTTGTTGCATGATAAAGATGTCAAGGATATTGAGAAAATTGTGAAAAAGAGAAAAACAGGTTGCAAGTTGTGCATGTGTAGTTGAGATATTGAGGAAGTGTAGTGAGTACATGGAGCTATCTTTTTGTTGCAGTGTCTGAAGATGAGTTGGAATGTGTGTAATGAGCTGATATGATGTCTCTGGTACTTGGTTTCCAAGTGCTTTTGAGAAAATTTGATAAACAAAGAAAACAATGTTGTGCAAGTGTTCAAAGTGTGTTCCGATATTGTGCTTCGCGTTTCTTATGTGTTGTGCTATGCCTGTGCGGATCTAATATGTTGTTCAAGGTTGTTAGAGGTTGCTATATTTAGAATTTGGGTTTCTGGATCGTTGTACAAATAAATATTTTCACCAGTGTGTGAACTAATTTTTCAGTAATGTTTTGTGGCCTAGGAGAAATGTATTTGCTCTGAATTTCTCCACAGTTTGGCTTCAGGTTGTGCGGATTTGAGAAGTTGCTTATAATGTTTGTATCTTTCATAATTCAAGGTTTCACCTGATTTGGTACAGTACAATGTGTGTTTCATGCATCAGTGTGCGAATAAGGTTTACCAGTTGTTCTAGGTTGAAGTATGTGTATGATGCGAGCTTGGATGAAGTGTTTGATGGATCTTAGGTGGTTCGAAGTTTATTCTAGATCGTATTCAATTGAATTTTTTTGTCCAGAAGTTTTGGATTGATTTAAGGAAGCATGTACTTAATGCTTATGGTGTTTAGCACAGGCATTGGCCGAGCTTGTGTTAGCACTACATGTGAGGCTTGTGAAAGCATGTTGAGGTGTGTTAGGATTCATTTGGGTCCTAATTAAGGACTTATATAGGTTGCCTTCATTCATATCCACCATGGGAATGTTTAGGTGCCAACCTATTTTGAATTTGTAAGCATAACAGGTAGTTGCCGACCTTGGAGAAGGTTTTTGAGGTTGAGGTTGATATAAATAAGAGTAATGTTGTTGTGAGAGGCAAGGGAGAAGCAATATAGATTTGATATCGATGTGAGTGTTGTGGGTGATGCGAACTTGAGCAGAGCATTGCGAAATTCAAGTATTGGATTCCTGAAGGTGTCTACAATCTTTCATACAAGACTGCGAGACTGTTGGAGCATTTGTGGTGGACTCTTTGTTGCATTCAGATGTTTTTTGTGCAACATTTTTCTTCTATCTTCTTTTGTTCTTTATGTGGCAGTGAGTACTGGCAGTGAGCCTTTTTGGACAGTGTGTCATATTCTGGCAGTGAGCCCTTGTACTGGTTTTGCAATTACTTATATTGTGAGTTAATCCTCACCGTGGTTTTTCCCTTATTGGGTTTTCCATGTAAATATGGTGTTCTCTTGTGTATGGTGTTATTATTTCAGTTTTTATTATCTGCATTTCATGTTTAATCACATTAACAAAATGAGGGTTTAATGAATGCATGTGGATCTGATTACTGTTGACGGTTTTGATGTTTTAATTTGCTACAACTGATTCACCCTCCCCCCCTCTCAGTTGTCTTGTTCATTCAACAATTGGTATTAGAGCAAGGTTCCTTGGTGAAAAACTTAACCGCTTAAGATAGATCCGAGATGGCGAAGCAAATTGATTGCCCTAGATTTGATGGAACAAATTATGCATTCTGGAAGACAAAGATGGAAGGATATCTGACATGTCAGGGATATGAGATTGAAAAAGCTTATAAGAATACATATACTCCACCTGCAAATGGTTTGAGCACAAGTGATGAGATCAAGGCACACGAGGTAAATGTTAAGGCAAAATTTATTATTATAAATAGTCTTTCAAATTATGAATTGGTTAAGGTTATGAATCTTAAGACTACTAAAGAAGTTTGGGATAAACTTGAAAGTATTTATGAAGGAGATGAAAAGGTCAAACAAGCAAAGTTGTAAAATCTAAAGTCTAAAGAAAACAATTTCAACCTACATGTAGAGGGTTGATGAACCGGTAAGTGCTATGAAAGGTCTTGCTGCACAAGTTAAAGAGCCTAAGGTGGCAAAGAAAGTTCTTAGAACTCTTCCTGATTCATATAGCGAAAAGGTATCTGCTATTGAGGAAGTTGCAGATTTGAATAATCATTCTAGAGATTAGTTGATTGGTACACTAACTTCTTTTGAGATGAGAAATTTGGTTTGAAATATGGTATAAAAGTGGAGACTGTTTTTAAGGCTAAAAAATTAGAAAAGATTGAAGATTCAAATGGAGATGATCTTGATGATGTGGAAGCTAACTTTGTAAGAAGGATGAAAAAGGGCATCAATAAGTATAAAGTTAAACTAGCTTTCAAATGTTTTAGTTGTGGTGAAATAGGTCATTATGCTTCAAGATGTCCAAAAAGAGCTATAAACAATAAGAGTAAGGAGAATAAAGGAAAGATGATTAAAAGAGCTTACTATGTTCGAGAAGATGCTGGTATTTCTGATGATGAATCTGATTATGGAGATTTTGATGATAATGAATGCTTGTTCTTGGCTATAAAAGAAGAATCTAGTTCTGCTAACTCTAAAAGTTATGTGAAGAAAAGTGTTCCAGAGAAGAAGGATAAGATTGAAGGTACTTTGGTTTATGTCTTTCATGTTAAAGAGGATAAGAATTACTGGGTTGTTGATAGTGGATGCTCTAATCACATGACCAGAGAAAAAAGTTTGTTAAACTTGAAAAGTATGATGGAGGATTAGTTAAATTTGGAGATGATTCAGGAGCTAATATTTGTGGAATAGGTTCAATCAATTTTGATGGGAAGCATAATGTTGATAATGTTTACTATGTTAAGGGTTTAAGGCATAATCTCTTGAGTGTTGGATAAATGTGTAGAAACGGATATAATCTTGTGTTTAAGGATGAAACATATGAGATCAGAAAAGGGTTTGGAACTATGATTGTTGTCGGAAAAAGGACTGATGGAAATATCCATCAACTCAAGGGTGTTGATGGTCATTGCTTTATGTCTCAGATTAATGACAGTTGGTTGTGACACCAAAGGATGTGTCACATGAATTTTGACAACTTGGTGAGAGTCGGTTCAGTTCATGCAGTGAGAGATCTATCAAGAATCACAAAGCCTATCAATGTTGTTTGCAAGAATTGTCAATTTGGAAAACAAACAAGGAGTAGTTTCAAAGAAAAGGAACAATCTGCTATCGAACTACTAAAATTAGTACATATAGATCTTTATAGTCCTACAAGGGCGAGAAGTCTTCACGGTGACAAGTATTTCATGCTTTTGGTTGATGATTATTCTAGAATGACATGGGTTACTTTTCTTAGAGGGAAATTTGATGCATTAGATAAATTCACAGCATTTAAACCTATGGTTGAGAATGAAATGGATCTGAAAATCAAATGTTTGAGGTCTAATAGAGGTGGCGAATTCACTTCCAATGAGTTTAACATGTCTTTTGAAGTTCATGCCATAAAGAGGCACATGTCTACCCCAAGAACTCCTCAGCAGAATGGAGTGGTTGAGAGGAAAAATCAGACTATTCAAGAAGCGGCTAGGACTATGATGAAAGAAGCAAATCTACCGTAAGTCTACTAGAGAGAAGCAATTCATACTACTGTTTACATACTTAATAGAGTTCAAGCTAAAGCCAACAACCCAAAGACTCCCTATGAGTTATGGTATGGAAGGATTCCTACTGTGAAGTACTTTAGAGTATCTGGAAGCAAATGTTATATCAAAAGAGAAGAGAACTTAGGAAAATTTGATGCAATGTATGATGAAGGTACCTTGGATATTCTACTAAAACCAAAGCTTACAGATGTTACAACAAAAGCTTAAGAAAGATAGTTGAAAGTGCAAATGTGAAGGTTGATGAAAACTTGCAGAATTCAATTATAGTGGATGGATATGTGTCAGATGAATCTGATTGCAAAGAAGAAGAAGAAAAAGTTGATGAAAAAGAAGTGTAGAATGAAGAGGAAGAAGCTCCAGAGAAGACCCCTAAAACCCCTAAGTATGTGCAAAAGAATCATTCCGAAGAACAAATCACTGGAGACAAAAGGAAAGGAGTATTGACAAGAAGTAAAACTGTTGAAGTTGAGGTAAATATGTGTTTACTTTCTAAAGTTGAATCTAAAATAGTGAATGAGGCATGCAAAGATGAACATTGGATGAAGGCTATGTAAGAATTTATGTAGATAGAGAAGAATCAAACTTGGGAATTGGTTCCTAGACCGGCAAAGAACAACATAATTGGAACTAAATGGGTATT
>VDFB02172003.1:0-27612 GCA_007258455.2 Sequoia sempervirens
AACAACTAAAATGCGAGGAGCAATTGTTGTCATCAAAACCATTCCCAAAGAAAGATTAGTATAATATATAACATTCCTCAATCCAAAGGATGGATTGTCAAACATGTAGATGCCATGTTTAAATCCTTCTTTCTCCAAAGCTACGTAAATAAAAAGCTTCACCTTCCCTTGCTGCTGCTCTGAAATTTCCAGCAAGCTCTAGAACATTGTTTGGAAACTTTTCAAAATCTAAAATGTTTAAGTCCCCCTAACCCCAATCCTAAGTCATTACCTCACAACTAGGAATTTTATCCGGATCCATATCTTGTGGTCATCACCAACCATAACACTAAAATTAGGAAGTGTTTCATCCATCATCATAAAGAGTAGATTATCAAAAGTGGACTTTGCATCCCACTCAAAAAGAGGAATAATGGTAAATTGAAAAGAATTTCTATTTTCTTGATCCAACCGATCATCTTGTTGTTCCAACTCTGCTCTTACCAACTTGGGAGTTTGCTAGCTTGTAATAACCATCCTTAATTTTTAAAAAATTCTTGTTATCTCAATAATAGAAATTGCTAATCAACTTTCTTTTTCACTTTCTGATCACCAAGTTCCCGGTATGGGTGAGGTGAGAGCATACAGTGTAAGGATTACAATAATTCTTTGCAATTAAAGCAGTTGAAGTTGATCCATTTGTTCAGCGGGGTTAGCTCGGTACTTCCACTTCTTATACAATAAAGGAAATGAAAGCTAACTCTTCCACTTTTCAATGGTGAGTGAGTACAAGAAATGAACAACTCTTCCACTTTACAATGGTGAGTGAGTCCCAAAGCCACTTGTTCAATGGTGTGAGTACAAGAGCCACTTATTTAGTGGGGTGAGTATCACAAAATAAAATGAGCAGATCACTAGTGGTACTACCACTCAATGTTACAATTTTAGCTCTTTGAAATCATTCAAATACAAGACAAAGATAGCAAATGAAACTAACTAGAACACCCCCAAAGTATCACCACTCAGGAAACTAACCACCCATCATCAAAATAGCTAGTAAACCTCAATTAAATGGAAATTAAGTGTCTTGAACAGGTCTGGAACTTCGCTACAGCAGTCCGGACAGCGAGATGAAGACTCAAAAATCTTCAATGATTCACCCCCAACTGCAACCAATGACCAATGTAAACATACAACAATGTTTCCAGCTCACTCTAATCAACTTATCACTTCCCTGGAATGGATTATGATGGACTGATAATGTTTGAACAGCAGCTATAGGTCTATCACAAACTCAGAAAATCACTGGACCAGCATTACCAAGGAAAGGTACAACCTGCAAGAAGAAGAGATACGAACAGCCTTAAGTTTGTCCAATCGCCCCACACAAGAAACCTGAAACAAATCCTCCAAACTGCAATCAATCTACTCAAAATGCAAACCAAAACACCATCAAAGCACTTAAAATGATAAAGCCAAAACTGAAAGTTGCAATCAGCACCAGTGGTGACCCCTGTATGGAATCACACTAATCTAGTTACGAAATTTCTTTCAATTCTGAAACTAGAAAATTCATAAAGGTTTTCGTCCTCAAAGACTTGGAGAATCTAGAGCCAATTCAATAGCATAACAATATCATTCTTCAACATAATAACAATGAGCCCCCAACACCTTTTATAGCTTTTTTGTGGCTCTTTTATGAAAAAATGTCTTTTTGCTTTTTTACTATGTAATGTTGTAAAATTGCACCCCTTGCAATTTCACATGCATTCTTGTATCCACTTTAGTGTCCACTCCCTTAGCACTTGTACTGTAGGCTCATTTTAGCCCTTGTATCAGCCTTTTTCCCCTCTCAGGATGCTCAGGACCCCTTTTCAATAGTGACCTTTGTGCATCAGCTTTGTATCAAACCTTGTGCTTTTCTCGTTCTTGTCGTTTTGTAGCGTGATGTGTCTGGACACTAGCGCACCACGCGGACATCCATGCGTTGTGCTAGCTTCCCGTGAAATTTCAACGTTCAAATGGTCGTTTCCGAGTACCTTGCCACTTGTCAGCTACTTTTGTCGGTGATAACAGCCCGGGATGCCTTGTAACGGCCCAGGAACCTTCTTTTCCCCCTTCTCTCTTTTAAATCCATTCTTTCAATTCATTGAGCTCTCTAGCTTCTTGGGTTCTATCTTGAACTCTCTTCTCCTTTCTTGGACATTCTTTCTCTCTTTTCTCACTCTCTCAAGCTTGCACAACTCTCTACAAATTGCTACAACAACACTCTAAAGCTCTCACAACGCTTTTTGCAACTCTCTTGGCTCTCGCAGCTCTATCTCTCTCCTTGGCTTCCTCAAGTCTTGCAGGTGTTATCTCACCTCTTGTATCTTTGAGCATCTTGGGATTTCTCACATCCCCTATTTATTGCATCTCTATTCGTGATTTGGGTTCTCCTCCTTGAGCGGGGTTTGCTTTTATCACTCTTGTGTTCATTTCATTTCTTCTTATTATTCCTCTCTATCTATCTGGCTGTTCGTGGAGGTGGGAACACCAAAACAAGGGTTTGATTGAGGCAAAGCCCCTAAACAACCCCAACACTTTTCCATCAATCTTATGTGTGCAGGTGTTGAAGATATCTACTCGCTAGAGGCTTCATCACTTGGGCTATTGTAAGCATTTTTTTTCTTCCCCTTAGTTTTATCATTTACATTTTACTTAGTTTACTTTACTTTAATTCAGCTTTGCCATTCTTTGTTACTTTCTCACATTACAAGATTTCTTAGCAGTCAAAGTAGAAGTAGTCACTTTGTTGTTTTCTGTGACATATTCTCGATTTTTAGTCCGTATGAGACGCCAACGCACATTTGGGACTCTAGCGTGTTGCGCTGCTGTTCATTTGCCATTTGCCGCACTGACATCCTTTGGCCAAAAGCTCGCTAGTCTGTTCGAAAAACCTATGTGACTTGCTCTTTCTGATTTTGGAACTCCCGCCTTTTTTACCCCGTCAATTGAGCTTATTCCTTGAGGTAGTTTAGGGCAGTTCGTTCCCTGGGACTCTCTTGAGAACAAAGAGACTCGTGAGCAACAAATCCCCCTTCTCTACATACTGCTTTTTCGAAATAAGTTAATAACAATTTTTGCTTTTCTGTTGCTTTTTCGAAAAAGCACTCTTTTACTTTTTCGTTGTTTTTTCGATAAAGCATTTTTACTTTCTTCCGAAAAGGCACTTTTTGCTTTTTTTGTAGCTTTTTCCGAAAAAACACTTTTGATTTAAATAATTCATTATATTCAAGCATTTAATCACCTTTTCCATCAAATTCCCTTTTAAAATAAAATAAAACCTTTTTCATGTGCAAGATCCCCTTATTTCTCCTAGGCATCCATTTGGAGAATTAAAATACCTTTCAGAAAAGATATTACACTTAAGTTATGAAAAATAATAATAAAACATTATAACTTAGTGAATAATTAACATATTCCACCCCAAAGTTGTGAAAAGTACTGTGCGCATTGGAATCCAATTTTGATTGCGCCAATATGATGTTGAGGCATTAGGTGAATGATAGAAGTCAATTTGGTGACTTACTATAAATAGATGTGCTCTCCAAGTAGTTTGGAGAACACCTGAAAAGTCCAAAAACACTTCATAGAATGTCATTCAAGCCAGTACAACCCACTGAGCTCATTTCCATAATTAGAAACCATGTATCATTGAAACTGCGTCCTCCAAGAACTTTGGAATTCCCCCAACCCACCTTGAGCTTACAAAGAAACCCTAGAAACTGGCCAAAACTCATAAAACACCATGGTGTAAAAATGGGGACATTACATAGCTGGATTTCTGCTTCTTGAGGAGCCATTTGAGTACTCTCCAAAGAATCCTTAGTAGATTTAAGTTCAAAGGTGAACTAATCCACTTCTTGCTCTTTTCCTTTCAATGCAACAATAATGTTTTCTGCAAGTTTGATGGAATAATCCCTATTTAAAAGTAAGCTCAAGAAATCTGATTTCTAGGTTCTCAAGTTTTATTTGACTACTTGTAAGTTTGCAAGAGAGGACCCTCCTTCCATACCCTTTTGTCTTCTCTCAATTTGGGCCTTCCAAAAAGAGATCTTCAATGAGCTTGTGTGTGTGGTCAAAACGTGTTAGGGTTGCAACAATCATATCTTCTGTTTCTTCAAATCACTTGACTTATTGGGAAAATGATCAGCCTCAACTTCATATAATAAATTTTTTGATTTGTCTTCAATAACATGCCTCTCAATATCAGCCACCTTTATTGCATCCTCTTTGCATAATTCATGTTTTGAAGTTAGAACAACAAAATGTTCAGAAAGAATTTCATCCACTGTTGTAACTTCCTTTTCATCCACCTGTTCCTCATTAACCAAGAAAGGTTTCAGCTTCATCTCACACTATTTGAAAACACAATAAACCATATTATATGCAGCTGTAGAAGTCACCCGTTCTTGCCTCAAAACAGCCAATAACATAGATAAGATGGGTTGGAAGATAGCATCACTTTCATTAATAATCAAGGCCATAATGATTCTCATGCAAGCAGGAATAGTTTCTTCATGATCCTCATTGATAGAAGCTAGTTAATGATTAAACATTTGAAGAATAAGGTCATCACAATTTAAATCAATCATGAGAACATATGATCTAACCTTTGCCATCAATTCTAAAATTTTTCCCCTCTTACCAAAAGGACTTCTGATATCACCTAACCCATGAAAGCTTTCAATAATCAATTGTAGTATCTCCCTCATTTTGTCATCTTTGTAGGGAATTTCAGGAGCTGTGATCCTTATAATTTTACTGAGGCAATAAGTAACTACAATTTTTACCTCATTATCTTTGTGTCTCAACAACTTTTGCTCACCTAAGGAATTCATTGCAGGAATCATGGCTGCTTGAATTAACGAGAAGGTGACTGATCCACCATATGCAAACAATTCTCTACTTTCTCCAAAGTGCTGAGAAGAACATCTTTTGACTGAGATAAGTGTCCAAGTTTATCTCCTGCAACAAAATTTTTTTTTCCCAACACTTTTTCACTCAACGATGCCATGATTCACAACCCATACAGGTTGGCAGGATATTTTGTGCTCTGATACCTCTATAATATCCCAGGTTAAATTACCAAGGATTTTTTTCTCACTTTCACAATTTTGTCAAACAGTTGTCTGTAAGCTGTTCTAAGTTTAAGTTTAGTTTGCTTTCAATAGAAGGCTGATTTTCTTTGAACAAAACCTTTATGATATGGACTTCTCATAAATTCCAGATATATGATAGTTCAAATTGTAAATAGAACAAGTAAGAAATTGCTTCATACAATATAACTATGTTACCAGGTTCGCCCTTGGGAAGCCTGGGTACGATTCGGGTTTGGTCCGGGTTCGAAATTCGGGTCCGGTTCGATCAAATACACCTTGGGTTCGGATTTCTCATTGTGGGTTCGACCAGGGGTTGAAGCTTAGCGAGTATGGAGTCGGCGAGGATTGCATTTTTTGAACCGGAGTGAATTACCATTGTAGAGACAATAAAAGTCATGAGATTTACCATTGTCTTAGATAAAAGGTAAAATTACAATTTAGTGGCAAAGAGAAGCCTCACAGTCATTGGCACATATCATTATAAAAAGCTCATGTTGGTGATAACCGGTTTGAGGTACCAAGGATAGTTTTTGTTCCTGTGGACATTATGATTAAGTGCATAGATAATAGACATGAAGTAAAATACTTCTCATACAAAACATGTCAATAATAGTCAAACTACAGATGATACTAATTATATGGATCATTTTTCTATAGGAGGTTTGTTGAAGATCATAAGGCCTTCCTGATTGTTTGTGCTTTGAAGTTGTGAACCATTGATAAAAAAATTCACTTTCAGGTGCCTATTACAGGGTCAACATGGTTTGCATTCACCAAAATGCTTTTGGACAAATCAATTACCGGTTTGAGGTCTAGGATGACAACTAGGATGGCAATTGTGGCAGATTTCTGTGCCAAATTGGAAATAGCAATCACTTCAAAAGAGGTTAGGAACTGGGTTGAACTTCTTCTGCTCCTTCCAGAGCAGGCAAAAGTGGAAGAAGATGATGACCCTAATGCAGAAGATGAAGAGAAGGCATCGGTGCATCAACTCCATCTATTACCATGGCATTTGAGTCAAATCAATGGCTTGAAAGAGGGCGTTTCAGCAATTATTGGTGATATTGAGCTTACCTCCTTCTGCCAGGATCTACAACTAGTGATCAAATATCTGTTGGTGTCTCATAGATTGTTGTCTTTACTTAGAGGTATGCTGAATTGGGCCATGAAAAGGTCTAAAATTAATCATGGTGTTAAATTTGAAAGTCTCTATAATCCTGGTGCAACAAGGAGTTGATGCTGAAGCAAGAAGTGGTTCTTGGCTAAGTTAGGTTGAGGGTTGAGGAGACGGTCCGAATGCGAGAACCGATGCGTGGATGCGGGCAAAATTTTTTAGGGGGTTTGGAGTACGTATGGGTGCGTGTGGTATATATATATATATTAATAATTTAATATATTATAAATCTATATATATATATATATACAAAAAAAAAAGAAATATAGAAATTGTAAAACTAAAAGTCTAAATCATTTCATAGTATGATACTTGATCATTGATCAATGCCAAATGCCAAAGATAAATATTAAATACCAATTGATAGTTGAAAAATATTCAAATAAAATTACTGAATTACAAAATGTAGTTCATGAAACATTGAAACATGATTCAATGTTCATTGTTCATGTGCTCATCAATCATCAAAAGGATTGTCAGAATCATCATGACTTGGATTTTGAGTGGTTTCAACTTCAAAATCATCATCATTTGAACCCAAAGCGGATCCAACACCATGTGATATGTCATCAATATCACCCACATCATCCATAGTGGCTCTAGCAAGATCCTGAATGGTTGCATCCAAGTCAGTAGACTCGGGTGCTACATCCCAAAGCCTCGCTGCCCCCTGCCTGTATTGAGGATCCTTACGTGACAGAAGACGCAAATTGGAATGAATATACACTAAGTCTTCAGCTCTTTTTGCAGCCAACCGGTTACGCTTCACTGAGTGGATAAAGGAGTATGTGCTCCAATTCCGTTCAGCGGCAGAAGAGCTTGCAACCTGGAGAGAAAACCAACAAAATTAAAAATAAAATAAAAAAATGCAAGATAAATTCAAGAATGTTAAGTGTTAAATTTTACAATACAAGTGGCAAAAAAAAAAAAAACTTACTTGTGAGAGGATCTTGATTGCAAGAGGTTGGAGGTACATATAATCTTGACCATGGAGGTACCACCATGTAAGACCATCCATTTTGTATTGGTCTCTAGCAACAGAAGCATTATGATTTTTTTATTTTCCTGTGACAATGTCATGTCCCCTTCGGTGACATCTCTCCACCCAGGAGAGACGAGTTGGCCTATCACGCCGGTCGTAGGCGATAGGCTGGATAGAGAAGTCGCCGAACTGGCTCGGCTTTGATCAGCGGGGATTGATGGGTTGTCTTTTCGTTTGAAACCAATGGAGACTATTCTTGAAATTGCTATTTTTATGATTCTGGCCGGTATTTGGGACCCGCTGCTATTTTTAACTTGATATGGGCGTGGCATCGGGAATCGCCGAGTTAAACCGACATCAAGCGGATGGAGTCATGGGTTGCAGAAGCGAGGAAGATATTAATATTTGATACGTATTGATTAAATATTAATTGAGACGTTGCTATAATATAAAGTTATAATTTAATATTATAACTTAAGTGTTTTTCCTTCAGGGGTGCGCCATCATGAAAAGGGGGCCAGTTTGACATATGTTTAATATTTAAAATATTCAGCTGAGGACTATTGAAACATTAAAATATTAAAACATGAATATTTTAATGAAACCCTATTTTCAAGCAAATCGCACTTTTCAGCCTATTAGTGGATTTTGCCTTGGAAATTGGGCATTATGAGATTATTGAGTTTGAAACTGATCAATTTTGGTCTGAGCCTGAGACTTAGGGTTTCATGTTCGTTTGCCTTGGGGAACGAGCCATCTCCAACGGAAAGCAATTCAGAGAGTGTGGAATACCACTTGATTTATTGCCACAGAGGTTTTCTTATTCAGAGAAAACTACAGAGCTTCAGAGATTGTCCATTGTCAGAGTTTCTTCAGTGTTCTGTATTCAGAGTTCATCTATCAACTGGGGCGCATCATATTCAAAGACATAGATATTGATTTGAGGAGGCCGTACCAATATTTATTGCTGCTGTACTTCACCAGGCCGTACATTTCAGTCAAGCCGTACCTCCTCCAAAACACGTGTTTCTTCTTCCTAAAAGAAACGCCTCTTTATTGTGCATCAAACCTTCTTCATTTGAGGTGCCAACCTTGCTGGAGTCCTATGCAGACATCAGGCAGTAGGAGAAGAGGAGTATTTATTGAAGCCGTACAATTCTGTACTTCATTAGCAGCAAATACCAGGTTCTTTTCATATTAAAAATTCATTGTTTTTGCTCATTGCATGTATCTGGGTATTTGTGTAATCAGTTGAGAAAGTCAAATAAAGATACTAGCGTCCTTATTCATTCAATTCCAGAGCTATTTTATTTTTATTGAATTTATTTCAAATTATTGTCAAAATCGTACTTTTCAAGTATTGCATCAAAAACACAAAAAAATTGCAAAACTTGACGTCAAGGAAAACCTAAAAGTATGTCGGTCGGAGGAAGCGAGCGAAACCTAGGGTTTCTCTGGGACAAACATTCCAAATTCTCTCATGACACTTGCATGCACTTCTGGATCACTGAACATTCTACTAAATGCCGTCTTATACCCATTAGCAACTTCAGCATCTCTATATGGCGGTATTCTCCCTGGGATAGAAAGTACTTCAGTGGTATAGTACCTTAGAGATAGGGCATATGCAAGGAGGTGCAATGGAGTTGTCATCTTGTTCCAACAATGAAGAACAATTGCTTCCACCCTTTTGTAAAAGATGTCTTCAGGATCATTCTCTCTCTTTTGTATTTCTATTTTTATTTTCTCCAACATTGTGTCATGCTATCATGGAGCATCCCCAAGCATGAGTCTTGCAAGTAGCAACTTGAATCTCTATATGGGCGGTATTCTCCCTGGGATAGAAAGTACTTCAGTGGTATAGTACCTCGGAGATAGGGCATATGCAAGGAGGTGCAATGGAGTTGTCATCTTGTTCCAACGATGAAGAACAATTGCTTCCACCCTTTTGTACAAGGTGTCTTCAGGATCATTCTCTTTTTTTTGTATTTCTATTTTTATTTTTTCCAACATTGTGTCCATGCTATCATAGACATCCCCCAAGCATGGTTCATCTGTATCAGCAAACCGAAGCATAGACATGATAGGTTCGGTGAATTCCAATACATAATTCACACGATCCCACCAATCGTCATTCAAGATCAATGCCTTGACTTTTTGGGCCCTCTTTGAATTTGATTGCTTCCATATACCCCATTGGTTGCTAATAACCATTTGACTCAATGCATCTTTCACCTTCACAAGTCGTCTCAGAACAATTGTGTGAGATGCAAACCGGGTCTCGGCAACCTAAGAACGTGTTAATAGTAAGTTAATAACACATTTAAAATATGTAAATAATGCAAAAAATTATTTTATTCAATTATGTAAAACATGACATAGATGATAAATGAAACTAAATATATTAAATTTTAAAATTTACCTTCAACAATTCCAATGTTGAAAAAGTTCTGAAAATTGCTTGTGACATATGGTGGTTTGTCACAAACATCTGGATCTCCTCAGACTCCTGGTATATTTCTTTCACCCACTCTATTTGGGTGCCAATTGCTTGCATCACCAAATTGAGGGAGTGTACAGTGCACGGTGTCCAAAAGATGTGCTCATATCTGGCCTCTACCAAAGCACCTGCAGCCCTACAAACTTTTGCATTGTCCGTAACTACTTGGACAACATTTTCACTACCCACCATCTCTATGGAGTCAATGAGAATCCTGGAAATGAACACTGCATCTTTCACTTCCCTTTCACAGTCAACCGCCCTCAAAAACATTGCCCCCTTGGGGGACACTGCAATAACATTAATCAATGGACGGTTTTTGCAATCTTTCCATCCATCGGAAACAATAGATACACCTGTTTCAACCCAAGAATCTCTAATTGGTTTTAGTTGGGCCTCTACATATTTCTTCTCTTTTTGCAATAAGGTGGTACGCACCTTTGCATACCCAGGACTTGTGAAATCAGGAGGTGCACTATTTATTGCTGACACCATGTCCTTCCAATATGGTGATCTCACCAAGTTGAATGGAAGACCATTGGCATAGAGGCAACGTGCAATTTTTTCTTCAGCAGTATCTCTTGCCTCCATTTTAAATGCCTTCTCTAATGGACCTCTCTTGCGGGTGGTGGTTTCTGGTTCTTCATCTTCTTCTTCCGTAGAGGGTATAGACAAGAAGGGATGTCTAGAGGGCCTAACTATCTGAGTGGGTAATGTTGTTTTTTAAATTCCGGAACTATAACTAGTTTGTTTTCTTCTTGCAATCGAATTGTCAGCATCTTCTTGTTCTTTTATAAATGCTGCTATTTGTACAGCAGAAAACCCCTTCTTATCTGGGCCCACACACATATTAATCCCTTTACCACCGGGGCCCATAAAATGAAGTTTCACTCGGTAGTAGGAGCTATTATATTGTACATTGCAAAAATTACACTTCCAAACAAACCCCCCACCTCCAGGAATTTGTGAAATTCGTGTGGTAAGTCTCCATAAAGGAGATCCTTTATCAATTTTGAACTTTTGGCTTCCATCCCCACCCACTGAACTTTGACTACTGGCCATTGTTGCAATCTATAAAAAAAATGAAAAAAAATATATATATTTGAAAAACTTCTTCACAAACTTGAAAAAATTCATCAAAAACTAAGAAACTAAAAAAAAATCATCAAAAGATTGAAGAATAGGGTTTAAATGCATACCTTGAACACTTAAATCTCCTTTGTAGAAGCTATTTGCCACTCCACAATCGATCTCCTTCAAATGCAATCACCTCCCTTCAAAATGCTAAGATGGACACAAAATATGGAGAGAGCAAAATGAGAGGTAAAAATGAAATGTTTTAGTGTTGAAAGGCCTCATATTGGGTTGTTTTAGGGTTTTGAAGCAAAATAGAAATTAAAAAATTGTTTTTTTTCACTTTTGGGCCCACTTTTTAAGTGCTGGGCCGTGGGTTCTCAAGGGTTCGCCCGGGTATGCGGCTGGTACTTGGTCAGCGTACCTATGGGCAAAGGTACTGTTGGGTATGCACCACTGTCGTACCCACGGTAGTCCGATACCCGGGTTCGCACGAACGAGTTGAGCTGTGAATGCAGGCATCCGTGCTTAGGTTGCTGGTGATGGTTGGTGTGGCAAGCTGAAAAGTGAAGACATGGGCTCCGATGCTATTGTTGGTGTTAGTAGATGGGGTGTCTACTGGCCTTCTTGAAGGATTTTGGACTCTAGGTCTGATGGTTTTTGGTCCATGCTATGACATTTGAGTATAAAGTGGTGGTGTATTTTTGCTATGTTATTTGACTATTAATATGGTGGTGTATTTTGAACTTAATTACTGCTGCAAATATGTGTATATTTCTGATTTTTATATGTTTTTGTATTCTTGAGAAACTGAAATAGACCCAACCCCAAATTTTTTCGAACGGTGAACGGGTTCTCAAACCGAACCAGACTAAAACTGAACCCGGTAACTTAGCAATATAATAATGACCAACACAACACTTCAACTAATTTCCAGATTTAAATTTCAGTATAAGTTGCACAAAAATTTACGACTGAAATATACCAAATTAATGACTCACCAATACTAACCTGGAATTACAATTCAATATGAATAGCTGGTTTCCTTCAATGAAATGAATCCCCTTCAAGAGAACACCTTAACAATATTCTCCTTAAAATTTGAGGTGGCCCAAGGAATTGCTGACTGAAATCATTCCCTCCATAATAATATCAACCACAACTAAGAGGCATTATTCATAATCCATAACCTTTACCTTTACATACTCCTTTAACGTGCCATCTTAACTAAAGCTTGCAGCTACCTTAAATAAATCACTACCTCATAGAATATTTGACAGCTCATATGCATAGTCGTTAAAGTGTATTAGCTCCTTCACCATCTTCCAAAACTAGCACAGACTTTGTTTGACCAAATAGACCTGTATATCCCCTCCACATCACATGAAATGCTTCCAAAGTGATGCGATAGCCTATCCTCAATGCCATGACTCCATAAAGGTGCAATGGCTATTGATGAAGAGGTTGCAGTAGACTTGGAGTATCGGCCTTGTAGTAATATTAATATCTGAGATGTTTACCTCCTCACAGATGATAGTGCAACATAGATAGGACCACGGTGCTTTGAGTAATAGCCAACTCCACACTTAAACTTGGTGATGAATTAAACTTCTAGCCTCCCGATACTCCTTTCTTTACATATTGTGCCATGTATATAAATCTTCATTCAAGCATCGATTACTTATAGTCTATGTGGTGACTTTTTAATTAAAATTCTATTGCTTCCTTCTTGGCCGCAGTTCCTTAATAGGACCCATAAGTTTCCATGATTATAATGGACAGAATTAAATTACCTCCAACTCTTACTTCGATTCTCTTCCATGATTATAACTTCACCATATTATGCAAGCACAATCCCTTGAAAGTGAGAGGTAACAAAGAATAGCATTAAACTTCCCATGTGTGCTACAGTTGGACTTTACAATTATGGCAATCTACTCTGTGACATTTCATTTAATATAAAATAAATTCCGTTATTTTCCTTCTACAAACACTTCCCATTTAAACCTCTAAAATTTGTCTAAGAATTAAGACTTCACAAATTTCTGAAAATTCCAATCATTGAAAATCGAATGCAAAATCTGACTCTGCCAATACCAGCTAAGGTGGATAATCTCACCACCGAAACTGATCTTCTTTAAGAGGGTTTTCACCCTTCAAAAGGCTGTGGTGAACTCTATTCAACGAGCAAATACTTGTTCTCCAAAACAAAACCAACATTCTTGCAAAAGAACCCCAAAATACTTTTATTCTTTCTTCTTCATAACTCCTCACCACCTTTCTTGAATTCCTCCAATTTGCTTTAATTTTATTCTTTTTAAGAATTGTTAGTTTTTATGATCAGATCTAATGCACAGAATTTAATTCAAAAATCAGATACACAACACAGCAGATACCCTAGGAAAACCCTCCTCTTGAGGGAGAAAAACCCAGCAATAATATCTCTTATATATTAATTCTCAAGGATGTTTCCTTTACAATGATGGCCGATATGAAGGCCAAAGAGAAAGCACCACACACTAATGCAATTACATAATCTTAGTGATGCAATCTGCAAATCATAATCTCAGCCTTCTATAAATCTCGATCTGCTCTTGAGATGATTCGCACTTGATATCAATGAATGAATTTGTATGAAAAATGGATGATCGAATGGAATGCAACAGGTGGAAATATATATGATGTGAAGGAGGAGGACGTGCCTTTTCATAACAACATGTCGGCCTCATCCAAGAGGCGTGACTTTAACAAGTAAGAGGTCGGCCTCTTAGAAGATCTGTGATGTGTTTTTTGTGACCGCACCAAACAGCAGAACGAAATAGTTTAGGGCTACTCCATTCTCTCTTGATCAAAGTATTCCGTGTGCTAAGATTGCGAGATAGATCACACGTTCAACTCCAAGGTTCCTTAAGTGCGAATAGACCCAGTTTGGTTGATGTGTATTGCTGTGTTCTTACGAGGGGACTTACACAATTGTTCAGATTTCTTGCAGTTAGCAGCTAATATATGATTTTGAAGGGGATTCTTGCGTGTATGATTTGGCAATGTAGCTTGTTATCCTAAAACTAATCAGAAATGTGCGGAAAGTAAAAGAGTTTAGGGCCTAAGAAACTTATATTCTACTCTAAATGCAGGATATGTGGGGCTCCGTTTCAATAGACTTCAACCAGATTTCGCCTAGCCTCACGTTGGACAGCCTCAGTAAAATCGGTGCAATCTTCAAAGGAATAACAAATGGTTTTCAAATTATGATTTAGCATACATACACCATCACAACGACGCATGTAAGTATACAAATCACAACCGAAGTTAGATTCAAGATAATCTCCAGTTGACCACGCAAGGCAAACTTATCATCAACAAGTTGCTAGTGGTATGGAATAAAGCGAAGCTACCTCAATAAAACACCACACATCAACGTAAACTACTTGCATGAAATTAAGCTACTTGGATTCGAAAGGAAGAAGAGACCTTGCTAGCTATTCATGACAAGACGAATTCCACCATCAATGAAAAGATCAATTATCATAAAAAGTGTTACACAACAATCTCCTCAAAAGTTTTCAAAGGGAAAACTTTCTTTCTCTTCCACACTATGCTAAGCAAAATGACTACTATGCAATCTCTCCAATCTCTAGCTCTAATGCTAATGCCTGATCTAATTTCCTGTTCTAATGAATTACAAATGAGGGGGACTCCCCCTTTTATAGCTAGCCAAGTCCCAAAAGATGGCTAGGGTTACAATTAATAGAGTGGCCAGAATCGTGCCACCTCAGCCCTAACCCTAAAAACTGCCAGAATAGGGAGTGGTACATTAAATGAATCAAAGATTCCCACTCACTCCCAAAATAGTAAATGTAATAAATGCCCATATTCAGTCTTCTAGAAGATCCTCGTCCAGTAGTGCGTTCCCACTTGCCTTCTCTCTGACTGCCAACTCCACGAATCTGCGAAGCACAGCCTCAACTTCCTGAACTGAAATCGGTGGAACACAATCTAACTGAAACTCTAACACTGTGACTGAATGCTCATGCCTTGCACAAGACTTTCTCCAAGCAGCCAAGGAATCCTGCGTGTTCTGGATCAAGGTGGAGAAAGTAGAAGTATTCTCAAAGTCATCTTGTACAAAGGTCTTAACATCTGCAAAGAAAGGCACCAGCAAACCCCTCAAATTATCAACACTTATCTCATCCGGATTCAACCGCCTAGCAAATATGGCCTCAAAGGTATTCTGAACTCCATCAATAATATTGGCCATGGCCTTGTGTATCCTAGCTGAATCCGCCTGTGCCGCATCGAAGAAGCCACGCCCTGTGATAGCCGAAGAATACCACCTAGAGAAATCATACCTGTCATTCTCCTGAATGACACCTCCATCAACCAGCAATCGCAACGGAACATGTCTCAATACCTCAAGACGCTGGATAACTTTGCTCTGGTAGATAGAGGCATCACCCCAAGCATGATCCACTGCCTCCATCCGTGCTAAAATATTAGAGGCTTGCTGAAAAGCAAAAGCAAGATCCTCCATAAACTTCTCCGTCTCAGCACGTACTCCTGTGACCCATTTATCTGCCTCCTGTGCCATCCTTCCCAACTCTACCAAGCCGCTGATCGACTCTCTAGGCACATCTGCTAGAGGTTCTATCATTGGAATATCCTGCCCTCGAGAACGAGATAACTGCTGTACATATCCAATTAAGGCCTTGTGTTCTCTTTTCAACTTCTTATACTTCCCTTCTTTCTTGAATAATCTATCTTTGAGGGCAAGGAAGGAGTTATCACACTCCTCAACAATCTGAGCACCAGTGGGGCGTCCCAAATCCAGAGTAGTGACCACATAATTCTCAGGTACTGCTTCATTCCGGTCACACTCAACTCGTGGCACAGCTACGTGAAGGGTGCGAGAGCCATCCTCTTCAGTGGAGATCTTCGAAAATTTTCTTGCTTTCTTCTTCTGTGGAGGTGCACTGATCCTGTTCAGAAACTCCTCCATCTCAACTGCTGGATCAATCTCCTCACTGGGGCTTCTTCTCATTCTATCCCTAAGCCAATCGGGCACATCATACTGTATGTCGAAGGGCTGCTGCTCTTGTGCCTCTACTTCTCTAACCTGTTCAACTTCTTCATCATTCTGGCGAGGCTCATCATCCTCAAGTGGCTGAGTATCACCCGACACTATATCATCATCATCGTTCATGGCCGCCTCTAATTCCTGCTGAAACTGAGAGTCAGTAATAGTCCCCTCATCATCCTGCTGATCAACCCTAACAGGTGCGTTGACGCTCTGGCCAACTGACTCTCTCCGTGGAGGCTGAATATTATCCTATACTGCTTGCACCTGATTCAATGCAATCCTCTGATCAGCAAATAAAGAAACCTCCTGTATACTTGGAGAACGTGTCTCCAAAGGTGATGCAACTGTAATTCGTGGAGGCTCTGGCTGAGTAGGCTCCTGTCGAACTATCTCTTTCTTCCTGGGCTCTGGACCTCGTGTAGTCTGTTTCTTTCTGCCTGTGGTGGGCGTCCTGTGATCTCCCATCAAATTGTAAGTCAAGGCAATTGACCTACTTTTCAACCTGTTTACTCGCCTATCCACCCATGCTCTAGTAAATGTCATGACCGGGATAGAGAGGGTATCTAAATCTGCAACCTCAGGCTCTGACCAATCGGGAGGTGGAAGTGGGGTATCTCTAACTGCTGCATAATCAAGATGGACAACATCCATATCCTCATTGGCCTGGTCTGGAACCGGCACCACTTCGCACTCCCTGATCAAAGTAATAGGCAACCGAGAAAACATCCTTTTCCTCACTTCAATCTCATCAGCTGCATCGGCCCAATAATCTTCAATGGTGGCCTTATGTTTAAATTCTTCTGACAACACCCACTTGATGTTATGGTGTGGATCGTAGTGTTGTCAGCTAGTATGATATGAAAAATGATAAAACTGAAGTTCACTTTCAGCCTCTCTAGCTGCCTGCATTGAAGGACACACCTCATCCGAGTTGCCCATGACAATTGGAAACTCTATTCCCCCCTTCTTCTTCTTCTTTTGAATTTTATCAAAGGCAAGCAATTGCCTAGATATCTCTAGCATCAATATTCTATCTGTTGGGTATTTAGGCAGCCTATATGGGTATGATGAGAAACCTTGCAGCCTAACGTAAGAAAATCTCGGAAACTGTATGAACCAACACCCATACCTCTCAATCAGCTCTTGGGCTTCCCTCGAGATTCTGTGATGTAACCGCTCCTGAAGCAGCCTCGTGATATACATGGTGAAGGCATCGTTGACACGCGTGTAGTGGGTTGTGCTTGCCAGATGCAACTGTGGACAGGCATCATATATTTTAAACTGGTGGGAGCCACAACCAACAGGTTCCTTATAACAGATCCCCCTGTACTTCGTCATCCGTGCCAACATGTAGATAATGTAGGAGCTCATGTAAAATGTCTTCGTTCTTCGGAGGCCCAGGAGCTGCTCATGTAGATTATCACTTATCATTTCGGCCCAATTGACATAGTCTTTGCCCTCCAGCACGAGATTGATGTAGTAAAACATCCAAGGCTCAAAAATGAATGACTGTGCACAACCTCCAACCCGACTCAGCATCATGATGAGGTCACAGTATTCCTGCTTCAAGTCATCCGCTATGATCTGCTTCGGCAACTTCGTACGAGAAGGCTTAGGAGTGGTCATCCAGTGGGTGTTAATTGTCTCCATGCATCGCTCAAAAGCAGAAGCATACATCCGCTCCGCTCGCTCCCTAGATTTATAAATCATGTTCCTGTGCACCGGGATCCTGAAAGCTTCACCGATGGCTGCTGGAGTAAGATTGGCTAGCACTTGGCCATCTGGTGACGTGATCGATCGATGATCCTTCTCATAGTAATTGGCGCACTCCATCATCAGCTCCTAGCATTGAATGGCTGGTGGAAAACCAACAGCTGCATACAACCCGCTTCGAACGATATTGTGTTAAGTAGTTGAAGGCCGATGACTTCCAATTCCAAACATTCTGTTCTTGAAGGTCTCCAGGTTGACGGAGCCCAGGTTGGTGTCTGTCAACTTGCCCAACTTTGAAATAAACTTTGATTAGGCGCGGAGCGTCTTACTCGACTTCTTGATCACGCTTGCACGGATGCGCGGCATCGCTTCCATTCATCCTTGCCTCGACCATGCACACTTAAGAGCAAATAACGCATCCATCAACGAATTTAATTTAATAAAATAATACATGACATTGCAAAGGGGCTGCAGTCGGCTTCAAGAGCATTTCCAATTTCTAACCTCAGCTTCTTTTATTGAACTTCAACACTTAGAAAAGTTTCTAAGTAAACCTCAGCCTTCAGCACTTTAAACCAATGTCAATCAGCAACTTTAATAAGCTTGTACTTTGCACCAGCAAGTGCACACTTCACAACTTAGCACTCTTTAAATTCTCAACAACTTCTCTGCTTCAAGGCGTCCTCTCTAACTGGAAACTTCAACAACAAATCAGATTTTGGTAATCAGCAAGTGCGCCTCTCTTGACTTTCAGCAATTGCACTTCTCAGCAACTCAAGGCATCCTCCTCAGCAACCTCAGCAACTTAAAACTTCGAACTCTTCAAGCAATTCACTGCAATGCTTCACTCAGAGCAAATTCGACTTCTTCTCAGCTGTGAAAACAAGTGAGAAACTTGTTCATTTTATAGCCAAAATTCGAATTCTAGAAGAAGTTAATTTTAGCCAGTGCATTAAACTTCCACTACTCCACTTCAAAAATTTGAATTTTGCCTCTCTGGTATTTCTGACACTTGTCCCCCCGACGTCAGGAATCTTGCTCTTCTAGAAACTTGACTTTGACTGGCATCTTTGAATTTGTTTTCGAAAAATTTAATTTAAATTCATTCTTTTAACTCACCAGCCGGAGCTCTGTCACTTGAATTCGAATTTTAACTCTTCATCACCTCTGGGAAATTCATCTTCGAAGAATTCGATCACAATCATCTAGGCAACTCATCTCGACTTCATCATTTTAAAAAAAATTCATTCCGAAAACACATTTTATTCAAACTTGCCTAAGAAAATTTTAAATTTTCCCCTAGAAAAATTCACAGTTTGAGCACTGATTAAATTCTTTACTGAAAAAGTGTTGGCGAAGTTCGGAAGACTTAGAAATCTATCTATCATCGCAAATGTTCAGTACCCAGAAGCAAATTTTCTTCAGAACGCCTCGAATCCATGGGTACCCAACGAACGGGTTCATTTAATTTTTTTGAATTTTGAACCTTAGAAAATATTATTTTCACCATTTTAAATTGATTCTTCGCCTGTGATCATTCTGTGTTGCTCCGACTTGGAAAATTTGAGTTCATTTGCGTTATCATCCATCTCTGACTTCGTCACTGAGAAAATTTGCCGGTACTCTGAGAAATTTTACCACCTTGAGCAATAGGCATATTTTCTAAGAAGAAAATAATTTTGCCTTAGAAAATATTTTAATCATCACACTCTGAAAAATTTTCCTTAGAAAATTTTATTTGCTCACTCGCCGGTGTGGAAAATTTTAACTTCACTTAGCAAAATTTTACCCCTGCCTAGCACACTTTTATTTCTCACTTCACTCCACACTTGAAAATATTCATTTAAACCCAACGCCTAGGCAAAATTTTCCAACACTAAAAAAAAAAATTCATTTTACTTGAGGCGCCTAGCACTTAGAAGAAATTGGAAACCACGCCTTAGGAAATTTTTCTAACACCTTATAACTCCCATCACCCTTAGCGCCTACCATTGTGGAGAACAACGCCTAGTATTCACCTTCTTTACCACGCCTTGGCAAAATCTTCATCTCATTTACCACCCTCAATTACCTTTTACACCTCAACATGGGCGCATTTTGGCTTGGCAAGAGGATGACCTTTCAACTTCCGCTTTTTGTCTTGACTTGAGGTAGTTTGGGCGCATTTAGACATAGCTGGTGGATAAACTTCTTCCAACGCCCTTGGGTGACTCTTCACCTTCCGTTTTTTGTCCTTACATGCATGCATTTGGGCCCATTTTGCCCCTTGAGGAGGATGAGAAGCATTGACTTGTTGACTCCATCCAAATTGGGCGCATTTTGATGCATGAGAAGGATAAGAACTTTGACCTTGCTTTGACTCATCTACAAATTGGGCGCATTTCACCCCCTGAGGAGGATGGGCGCATTTGGAGGGGTGAGGCGGATTTCTACACTTAGAAAAAATTTCAACCCTTTTCTCCTTCAAGGTGGGCGCATTTTGCTAGGCCAACAGGATAAAAAACGTTGACTTTTCTTTGACCACTTGTGCTTTGGGTGCATTTTGCCCCTGCTGAAGGATGAACTCATACTTGGAACTTTTTCATGTTTGGCATATGCTTGAAGGCGCATTTGAGGTAGGCAGAAGGATGGAAAGGCGTTGACTTCCTTTGACTTTCTCTCCTTGGGCGCATTTTGGCCTGTGCACTGGACGAACTCAGCATCCTTGGAAATTTTCCATGCCCTATCAACTGGGCGCATTTTGCCATAGCTGCAGGATTGAAATTCCAGACTTAGAACATTTTTCATCGTTTTCGCCAGTATTTCATGCCTTGCTATTTATAGTAAGCCTTCTCAATTTTGCACTTCTGAAGCCCGGAACGATTTGAAATTTTACACACTGCATCCTTATCACCTCATTGTCCTGTCGACACTGCCACTTTTAGCTGACCTGCTATTTTTAGCATGTTCCTGAAGGTGGTTTACTATAAATAGTAACCTCATGTTTCGGTAAGCTCCATTGCTCCGTTGATTTGAAATTGAATGGGGCCTCCTCCTGCGTGACTGTCTGTGACCTTTGGCCAGCATGCGCCAGTTTACCTTTTTAAGCCTGAACACCCAATCCGACACTATAAATGAGTAAGTTACTCCCGGATTTGACAAATTTCCCCGATAAATGCTTTGAATGGCGATGTGATTAGTTTTACACCGGTTTTCGAAAATTTTGACTTTTCACGTATTTTAGGCTCCAGTACAAACCCTAATTTGCTCTGCATGCGCCTCCGATGATCGCTTTGTTTCCCATGCGTTTTGATGCTAGCGATCGACGTAATTTTTAGGCTATTTGGAAGCGTTGCCAGGGACACCACGCCAAAATGTCTTAAAGTTCCTTCACGGTATCTTCATTTGCGTATCACCATCGCTGAAGCTCTTAAGAAAAACCACCGGGGAATCCGCGACGTACAAAAACCGACAATACAAACCCTAAAATAGCCTCGGAGAGACTAAATTACGAAAGTGGTCGTCTCGTTTGCATGTTATATCATGTAGAAAGATGTGAAAAACCAGGAAGGAATATCAGGACATACAAGAAGAACTACGCATCGGACCACGAAATTTATCCAGGAAGCAGACCTACTAAAATAAGTAGGATTATCTGTTTTGTACTCAAATTTTCCCGCATGCGAGCAGGTCGATATGCCAGATCTGTGGCCGAATCTCAAAATGTCATTGTGGTGCCTGGAATTCATGCTTACTAAAATGATGCAAAGTATCTGAGTCAATGAAATCTGGCCTTTAGAGCCTGCTGGAGCCTACTTGTCTTTAAATGTTAAGCTCAATTTTCACTTTATCCACTTCGTTCGACCTTGGACTGACCAGAAACGATGAAACCCTAATTTTCAGACTTGGCCAAATTCACGTTTAAACTCACTGACGGGCGCAACCCCCGAGAGGCGGACAGAAAAGAGACAAAGCGAGAGAGAGAGAGAGAAGAAAACCCAAGCCAAAAGACCAGAATGGAGCAAAAATTAGGGGGTCCCCATCTTGAATGGGGCGATGTGTGAAAAAGGTCACAACACTATCTACTTGCATGAAAATGAAAACTACTCTACTTTATGCTACGTGAAGCAGAAGGGATGAAGAAACCTTGCTAACTGCTTATAACAAAGATGAATTCACCATTCAATGAAAGATCTTTTATTACAATAGTTTTTCGCAACAATCTCTTACAAAGTTTTCAAAGGAAAACTTTCCTTCTCCCTCAAACTACGCTATGCTAAGCTCTACTCTCTAGTCTGATCTCTAAGCTCTACTGTCTACTCTGATCAAATGTCTATCTAATGAATTAAAAATGAGGGGAACTCCCCCTTTTATAGATGGCCAAGTCCAACGGACGGCTCAGATTACAATCGGCTAGATGGCCCAGATTGTGCCACCTCAGCCCTAAACAAGATTCACCCTAAAAACTGCCACAAAGAGGAGTGGGGCAATAAATGAGCAATTAATGGCCACCATCCTTCTAGAAGATTCCTGTTTTGAAATGTGTTCACATTGTTTCAACTTCTTGGACTGCAGACTTGATCAATCAGCTTCAACTTCTGGCATGGCATGCACGTTCTTTTCTCCATCTTGAGTATTGAAACATTTCTTCTCTGTCACTAAGTCTCAACACTTAGCCATTTTCTTGCAACTTTTCTTCCTTCGAGGTTGAAATGTCATCTTGGATTATTTTCTTCATCACTTAAGTCATCACCGCTTGGTCTCGACGTTCCTCCTGCAAAACAAGCAGGGAGAAGAGTATTAGAACATTTCATAATATAAACTAAACTTACTTACCAAGATTTTCATGTTTTGATCTCCAAGGGTTCATCGTTTTTCTTAGCCAACTTTGCGTTCAAATTCTTCATGCCTTAGCCAAATTTCCAACCTATCTTGCATTCTGCTCGGCGCACTTCACTCTAATATTTCATCCGACTCAGGCTCGAGAAAAATGCTTTCACCAGGAATTTGATCAAAAATTATCTAGGTGATCGATCACCTTCAAATTCATCAACCACAACACTTTATTTCAACAACACACTTATTCCTTGCCTTAGAATTTTTTTTAGATTTTCCCATGGTGAGGAAATTTTATTTCAACTCACTTAGAAATTTTTTTCTTTTGAATGTCTTGGGCGCATTTTACCTTTCATGAGGAATAAATATCTCTTTAAAACCCAACGCCTAGCATATTTCCATTCAGATTCCTAACGCCTTAGTCATTTTTTTGCCACCACCTTACCTTTACCATTTGGGCGCATTTCTTACTTGATGAGGAATTAACATCTTACATCTTTGACCTCTTGCCTTTCTATCTCATGTTTGAGCGCATTTTGCCTAGGCTAGAGGATGAACTTTCAACGCTTAGCATTTTGTCTTTGCATGCCCTGGTTTGGGCGCATTTCACACCTTATGAAGGATGAAAATTTTGACTTTGACTTTCTCCTAACTTGCTTTGAATCATGGGCGCATTTCTTACCTTGAGGAGGGTGGGCGCATATAGTTATCAACTTCAATATTTGGAGTATTTTCCCTTCAACCTCTTTGGGCGTACACATGACAAGGTGGACCCACCTCAAGGCGTTGGGATCTCTTCATATGCCACTTGTCCTTTGTCTTCATGCACACGCCTTGCATGGACACCTCTTTTGCATGGATATCTTTGCATGGAGACGTTTTGTCTTTATTCTCCACTTGTATGTATTCAACGCCTTTTACTTGCTTTTGACCTTTGAGTTTCTTTCCTTTTGTCTTCACATGCCCTGGTTTGGGCAGATTTGAGGGGGTGAGAGGGATTTGAACATTTTCAACATATTTGACTTCCTAGACTCCTCCAAGCATGGGCGCATTTAGCAAGTGCAAGAGAAAGAACTTTCACTTAGAACTTTTGCTATCAAGCTTCCTAGAGTGGGCGCATTTTGCCATAGGAGGAGGATGAAATTTGATACTTAGAAAATTTCCATGCTTGGCTTGAGGGCGCATATGGAGGTAGCTGCAGGATGAGATCAACACCAATGCCTTAGAAATTTCTTCAACCACTAGCTTGAAGTGAGGGCACATTTGGCATGTTGAGGAGGATTTACCTCAACACTTAGAAACTTTTTTATCTTCCTATTTTTCCTTGGGCGCATTTCAGGGGTGGTGAAGGATATTTTCAACACTTGAAGATTTTCCTGGCTTCTAGCTGAGATGGACGCATTTTCCTAGTGGTGCAGGATAAACTTATAACTTAGCTATTTTCCTTGTCTTCGCCAACTTCTCCATGCCTTACTATAAATAGTAAGTCCTTTGATTTTCATACTTCAGAAGCTCAGATTGATTTGAAATTTTTAACACTAGATCTTCACGACTCCGTCAGCTTGTTGCCATTGTTATTCTGAGCTGGCCTGCTAAAAATAGCATATTTCTGAAGGTGGTTTGCTATTTATAGTAACTGCTCGATTTTGATATCACCACAACTCCGTTTGACTTGAAATTCGAATGACGCGCTCCTCACCATGTGACCCGCTTGTTGACATGGGCGCCTGATGCTAACTTACTATTTTTAGCCAGTTTCTGGAATGCCTTACTATAAATAGTAAGTGCCCCGTTTGCCCTCAAATTTTACCAGCAGATAGCTTGAAAGATGCCGATCACAGTGGTATACACCAGTTTTCGAAAATTCTGACCTTTTACCCCTCTTTTTAGGTCCCGAAGCTGGAAACCCTAATTGGACTTGCATGCCTATCAAATGATCTCTGTTTGTTCTCGTTTCTGTTGCATTGCAATCAGTTTGTGATTCTGAAGTGCTAGGAGGCGGCTGCCGGGATGCATCTGCTAAAAATAGTAAGTTCTTGAATAAGTGATTATCTCTGTTTGCATGTCACATCACTGCGAAGCTCTCGAAAAACCCATACGGAATATGCAGACATGCAAAGAAAACCCTGACATGCAAACCCTAAAAATAGCCTCTGAAGGCTGGACTCTGAAAGTCGTTATCTCACTTTGCATGTTACACCATCGCGAAGGTCTCTAAAAACCCAGAAGGAATCTCCAGACATGCACCAAAAAATTCTGCATATAAACCCTGGAATCTGCTCTGGAAGCTGAACTGCTAAAAATAGTAAGTTGTCTGTTTCAACTCAAATTTTGCCAGAGAGCAGCTTGATGTGCTCTCGATGCAATGTGACTATCGAAACCTTGAAAATGCCGAGAAAATACCCTGAATTGCACACTTACTAAAAATAGTAAGTTGTCGGAATTTGATGAAACTCAGCTGAGAGTCAGCAAGAAGCATACTGACAGCAATGTTAATCTCTGTTTTCAATTTATTCACCTCGTTTGACCTCAGATTGACCAAAAGAATCAAAACCCTAATTTTCAGACTTGGCCAAAATTTTACGTTTACGCTCACAGACGAGCACGTCCCCAAAAAGACAGACGGCAGAAAAGAGACAGACAGCGAGAGAGAGAGAAAAACCAAAGCCAAAAGACCAGAATAGAGCAAAAATTAGGGGTCCCCATTTTGAATGGGGCGATGTGTGAAAAGGTCACAACACATACCTTCCTTCACCTTGGGAGGTGGGCTACAGGAAGTTTCCAACATTTAGCAATATTTTTAAGTCTATCACCTCCAACAAATTTGGGCGCATTTAGCTAGGTGAGGAGGAATTTTCCAATACTTAGAAATTTTTCTTTAGCCTCTTCCAGACAAGGCACATTTAGGGAGCTAAGCAAGAATTTCTCATACTTAGAAAAAATTTCATCCTTCAGCCAGCTTCACCTTGGGCGCATTTGACAGGGGGAGGAGGAATTCTATGCCTTAGCAACTTTCAAGCCATCACCCTCAGCAAATTTGGGCGCATTTCAAGAGGTGAGGAGGAACTTCTTCAGACTTGGAAATTTTCATGCTTCCTTACCTGCCCTTGTTTACTATTTTTAGCAAATACTCCGATTCTCATACTTTTGTAGCTTGGATTGACTTGAAATTTGTGCCACCGGATCCTCATGGTTTAATTCACTTGTTCACACTGCCATCTTTTGTTGACCTGCTATTTATAGCCCGTAGGTGACTTACTATAAATAGTAAGTGCTCAGATTGCCTTCAAACTTTACTAGTGGATTCCTTGAGAGATGTTGATTGCAATGGGATACTTCAATTTTTGGAGATTCTGGCGTTGTACCCCTCATTTTGAGTCCCAAAGCTGGAAACCCTAATCTTGTTATCACGGAATCTAGCAGCGCTCGTTCCACGGATAACCCCCCTACGAAACTTGTCTGTTTCCTAGGATTCGTGAAGTTCAAGTACGCATAACGGAGTGATTTTCAAGCCACCTCGAAATGCGTTCCCAAGTCTCGAATAGTCAATTCGAGCATTCCCCCTTGTCCGCCTCGCAAAGACCTTCGAAACGAGGTCTTTCGCGACGTTTCACTGTTAGTACTTTGCAAATTACGGAAGATGCAGTAGCACTGAAAAAGTGCGCTCCTGCAGGGAAAATCCAAAAATTTGGCTAAGTCTGGAAATGTAAGGGCGCTAAAATTTAGCGCCCCTACATGAAGTGAAAATTCCAAAAAATGCAAGAGCGCTAAATTTTAGCGCCATTACATTTTTTCTCGACACTTGAACTTTTTTGAGCCTCTGGCACGTTTCTTCACAATTTCACGTTTTTCGTCAATCGTGCCACTTTTCGTGCCTAAATTTATTGCACGACTTGAGTTAGGTTTTTATTTTCATTTGCAAAGTTAAGTGAATGAATTCGCCACTTTTTGTTTATGTTTTATTTCTTTTGTCTCTCCTCTTGCTGTGCGTTTGTCTTTCATCTGCAAAATCACGTTTTTTGGAGATTCGCCATTCCTCTCTTCAACAAGCTTCGCGTTTTGCCCTGGTAAGACTTTCATTTCGGCTTTGTATTGTCATTTGTATATGATCTATGTTCGTTCGCGTTTTTGTTTCTTTCTTTCACGTCTTTCATTTCATTCGCGTTTTTTGTGTCTTACCATTCGCATTCTTCTTTTTCCTAAACCTACGCTTTCTCTCCCTTCGCGTTTTCCTCACCATGTTCGCCATTCATGGTTTGCTTTCATTGCACGAGCCTTGGTGAACCTTTGCCAACCCTCGCCATTCCTTTCTTTGTTTTCTCCAAACGTGTATTGTTCTACATTCGCGTTTCTTTGTTTCTCTACGCGTCCCACCCTCATTCTCCATACACGTTTCTTTCTTCCTTCAAAGATGGCGACATTTCTGTGTTCCATGTTTTGTTCATTTCTCCTCACAAACTCATATCTCTCCAACGTTATTCTCATCGCGTTTTTCACGCCGTTCTTTTCATATGCTTTGAAACAAACTTTGCAATCTCACAAAAGAAAAGATTTCTTGTGAAACCCTTAAGCATAAACATGGAAATGGAGACAAATTCGAAAGCTTTCATTCTACAAGCATTTTTGCAAAACACAAAGCGCCTTCGCCATCCCTCATTGCATTTGCATCTTCAAAAAATTGCCAAAATTGCAGAAGCGCTAATTTTCAGCGCTATGACATTTCAAACTTAGCAAAAATTGCCTAACACTTAAAAGTGTAAGGGCGCTAAAATTTAGCGCCCTTACACCAAAAGCAATTTTCTCAAAATGTAAGGGCGCTGAATTTTAGCGCCCTTACACTTTTTGCAGGCTTTTCCCAGACCTTTCCAAATGCACTCCATTTTTGACCAGTGCATCCCTGAGCTTTGTTTTTCCGCATTCGTGCATCGTTTTGCGTGCCTCGCCATCCGCTCCATGCTTTTCCACCCTTGTGCTCATTTCACGCTTTCCCATGTTTCCTAACAATTCGTGGCTGTTGGCTAGGCGGTTGATCTACTCGAGGGAGATCGTCAAGTCAAAGAGTGCACCGGTGTTCCAGTTTCTTTTGATGGCCTTTCACGAAATACCTCCCTTCGCCCGAAAGCAAAAGCAAGATGAAGTACAAATATGGTCTAT
>VDFB02172004.1:0-12282 GCA_007258455.2 Sequoia sempervirens
AGGTCACAAGGTGGTATATGTTGAAAGCTACTTCTTCTTGGGTGGATAGACTTGTCATCAATGATCTATAGGTAATTAAAGTTGGAATCCACCAGGCTAGATATGTTCACTACTTGTGGAAAGATTTGGGATGGAGGATGGACCCTTGGTGTAGTATGAGATGCACTGTGTCTCCTTTTGGTTTTAAAATAATATACTTGGCCTTGTTGGTTTGAGGATGGAACCTTGATGTAGTATGGGATGCACCAAATCCTCTTCCCGAATGTCCAATGGTGCAAGAAACCAAAAAAAATAATGGACCAATGGTGTAGAGTGCAATGCATTAACATTCCTTTTCCATCTTGGATGCACTAAGGGAAAACATGTGTTGGTCAATGTGGATGTGTTTTCTAGTCACTATGTATATGTGATGTATGTTGGAGCCAATTACTATTATACTCATGATGTATATATGAGTTGGCCACCACTGTACTTGTGATGTGTGTGAGCCAATCACTAATGTACTTGTGATATGTGTATGAGATAGTCATTATTGTACATGTGATGTGTGTATGATACAATCACTAATGTACTTGTGATATCCATATGAGGTAGTCGTTGTTGTACATGGGATGTGCATATGAGCTAGTCACCTTGTTTATATGTGATCTATGCTTAAGATAGTCTCTATGTATGTGATCTTAGGATTATGGTATGATATGACCCTTGTGTTTTTGTGTATGTTTTACACTAATGATTAGTAATGTTTGATATGGATCTAACACGATGAAAAAATTATTATCATTCTATATAATTGGATTAAATTAATTTATTATTCTCAATAAATAATCATAGGTCAAAGGTGAGTTCTAAGATCTCATACAAGAGGAGAGAATGAACCCATGCTTTAGCATTGGTGGGAAATTTATGAAGCCTTTGATTTCCCACAAGGGCATACATAGGAAGGGTCATCATGAACCCTCAGGGTTTAGGCTTGGGACTAGGGATGAACATAATCATAGGATCATAACACTTTAGAATGTAAGCAAATAAGTGGTGACACTAAATTTTCATCACCATTGTGAATGAAGAACTTTTGAAATCAAAACTTCTAATCTAGATAGAAAATGCTCTGTTCGTTAAGTTGGTAGTTGTCATAAAAAAATTGTAGTGGCCAAGGGGTAGATTTTACAAATTCTTGTGTCCATGCTTACAAACCCAATAATTGTAATAACTAACCTACATCGTAGAAAATCTCACTAAAATTGCAATAAAATACTCCATGGACAAAACATACTCTCTCTTATGCTAGTCCCACTCTTGTGTTCTTTCTAACCAAGTAAATCACCTAAAATTATTTTATTATTCCTTCTTAGTCTTAAACACAACAAGGCAAGACAAGCTACCTCCATAGAGGAATGATAATCAATTTCCTTCCCTTCTATTTTCCTCAAAATTCATCTATCCTTTATACTTTGATGGGCATCTACACTCATGCACGTATTTTCACCATCAAAGTTATTTATAATCCAATTTAAGTAGTGATGAACGTCCATATCATATGCCAAGGCACCCATACTTGTGTCATACTCCAATATCCATTATTGACACCTTTTCTCATCCATTTAATTGTATTACTATTTTTTTTTTATCATTTTCCTATTCTTAGATCATGAGGGATGTGACAGTAATACTAAAGCTGACAAGTTCCAAGACTAGGCCAAATTACAATAGGACTATAGGTATCTTAGAAGTTTGTTTGACATAGATTTGAAATGGGGGTGAAAGTACACAAAAATAAAGAATATAATTTAATTTAAAAGGTTGAGGGTCTACATACTAGGTGAATAAATAGAAGCTTATGAATAACCCAACACTATACAAGTAGACCATCAAACCCTTGTAGAGTGTTTTCACCTAGAATTTGAGATTCCAAAGACTAAAAAATAAATGGTGAATATTAAATTGCTCCCATATGTAACTTTGATTAATATCGATGGGGAGGAGTTTTTAACAAAATGTATATAATTAATCTACATTGCTACATATGAACATTGAACTTTTCAAATAAGATATTATAAACTGTAAAGTCAAATAGTTCTTTCATTTTCGATAGTTATTGTGTAATTCAATGTGAAAGCTCAAAATATATTCATCTTATTTCCTTGTATGAAGCTATAGCAAGTTCTACATGGTATCATAGTACTTACCTTTGAAATATTGTAACAATAAAATTTAATTTCCATGTAATGTATTGTTCAAATGACAATTGTAATACTAACTAAACTATTAGATATTGATGACCAAGATATTACATAGTAATACACCTTCGTAGATTGATTATTTATTATTGTAAATGAGAATTGTAATATGTTTAAATTTTGTGAACTCCATGTAACATGTTTCTATATTTAAAGTATGCTTTTATCACATTGTATCTCATTCTCACTAGTGATTTGATAGTTGAAGTTGCATTTGAAATAGAAGTTAGAGTGTATTGAATTACACAAGTGACAGACAACTACAATAATTATGCATCATTAGTGAGATGACACAAAATTTGTTGTAAGAAATGATATAGAAGCACTCCAAACCATCTCAAAATATTATAATCAATCAATATTGTCAAACAAAATAATTATTATGATTTATATAATATAATTAAGAAAAAAACATTTTTTCTACTGCAATCTTTTAACTTTAGAAAATAAAACATTTATTTGTTCTACTAATAATAGTTAATTAAAAAATACAGATAACATAAAAACTAATAATATTTAGCAAAGACAAAGTAATAATAAGAACTCATAATAACTACATGATATACACACTTTTTTAAGACTGCAGCGCTCATATTTACACCATATGTTGGCTTCTGTTAATCACTCAGCTCTGCATCCTTCTTAATGCTTGTTTAATTGTGTAATTATCTGCACAGATGAGGGTGCCGCAGCTGCCAACACAAGAACCAGCCCCGAAAACATAGTGAAAAATTTCACTAACTTTGGATTCTTCTCCATAATCTCACTAATTCTCACCATAGTTCGGCTTTTGTACCATCTATTAACAGTAATCTTCAATTTCATAAACTTATCTTCATCAGCGAAGGTGAAGTTGACCCCTTTGCACAGATTATTGAACAGGTAACTAGCTTCCTCATCAGTCCCAGTGGAGCTCTGAATTATTCCCTTCTTCCTCAGCAAAGCCACGTCCTTTTCAGACTGGATCAAATTATTCATCAGAGACAAATACTCTGAAATAACAGTGAGTTCCTTTTTTTGGCTGACGTCCACAGCCATGAGGTTCCTGAAGATCAAATCTGTAGCATCAGAAGTCCATATCACAGGGAGAAACAGAGTACTTTTCTTTTCGTCGAAACGGAGGTACTTGGCTGACGGAACTCCTTCGTACGACTTAAACTTCATTCCATTATTGTGTAACTCTATCGCAGAAGCCACGAGGTACTGATAATGAGCCTCTTTTTTACGATTATGAGCTGTTCTATGACGATGAAGACCACGAAGATAACGATGATGGCTGCCCTCTGGTACTGTAATATGAACATCCCCTGCCTTTTCTCCTTCACCGGTAGTCTCGGACTCATGCACAATGAAATCATGGAAAAATCCCAAAATGTGGTTGTATTGCTTCAGATTTTTATACTTCAACTTTAGCTTTTCCTTCAAGTTTGTCTCGCGCTCTTTATGCTCTGTTGACGATTCCCCTGTTTTTGGCTGCAGAGAATATGAGAAAGGGTTAGCCAAGGCAATTATACCATCACATATCATTGTATGCAGCTCTATCCTTGCCTTTTCTTCTGTGAAATTGTCCTCCATTTCCAACAGCCCAAGGAGGAGGGCTATTGGGACCTGATTTTCAAGCAATAGAAGATCAGTTAGGATATCGAATTGACAAGACTGGACCCTGTTTCTATTAAAAACAGGATCGAGGTTCCATTGTGAATTGCCATTGAGGTAACGTTGTGATTCATCACTGAGAAGCCTGAGAGTCTCTAGAATGAAACATCCGTCCAGAGTGAAGAGCCATGCAAGGATTTCTTCCTCACAGTTTGATTTTCCTTCGTAGCTTGCTGTAATTTCTGGAAGCAAGCTCTGCACTTTTTCCACTAGAAAGCGTGCGTGCTGCTGGTTTTGTGGGAGCCTTTTCACTGATCGATTTACGGCCTCTACTTTGTATAACTCTATTTCAGAGAGTGGCTGAGACATCCTGTGATGAAAAAGGCCCAAAGAGACTACCCGAGGCATATATGCATCTCTGTTTAAGCCCTTGAGATACATGGGTACTCTGTTTATGGACACAGAAGAAAACTTTCTGGACTTCTCATCTGGCTTATCGTCTTCGGCCTTGTGAAATTCAAACCTGCCCTTCACATCGTCAAACCATGAGTAACGTTGTTCTGAATCTACTATCTCAATTTCCCATTCTTTCACAGCCTGCTTTTTGCTCTTTTCCGCCATTGTTAACAGTTGAAAAACCCTGGAAATGAAAAAGAAAAAGCAGTTGTTTATGATCTGTCCAAGAGCTCAATCTTAGTCTTCTTACCTAGAAGAGGTCGATATGAGAAGAGGAATATAAAGAAATCTGAAAACAAAAGTACCTAGTCGTCTATTATTTGTCCAGGAGCTCGACCTTCTTCTGCATGCATGGAATTATTATCTGAGATACGTAAAATTTTGCTTTTATCTCTTCACCTGCAAAATCAAGTGTCAAACATCATGTAAATCATCAATTACAATAAGAGGAAGAGAATTTTAATAGTGATTTTAAAAATCTCTGTAGTATCCCCTTAAAATTACTCTTGCTGATTGTAAGACTTCCTTCTGTCAATTTTTTTAATGTCTTTCATCTGCGAGTTATTTTAGAGAACAAAGTACAGAGTCTATTAGCTGCTCTTTGAAGGTAACTTTGGCCAATTTGTTAACCTTTGTATTTAATCACAATTTGTTAACCTTTTGTTTTATTTGGCCTTGGCTTTGTTGTTTTTATTCATTGGTCTTTTTGTACCACTTATTTTTGATGTTAATCTCTTTTAATTATTAATTGAGGTTACAAAAATTGTTTCATAGCTTCACTATATGAATTATCTATAATTTTATAGTAAAAAATTTTAACCTTATTATTTAATATTACATATCATCTTAGTTTCCGTTTGTTTATCTACTTTTCAATTTCTCTCGCTTGTCTCTTGTTGAATTTGCTCTAAGTTGTAGTCCTCTCTCAATTGTTTGGTGTCTTTCAATTTTTGTTTTGCTCCTTTTTGTCAATAATTTTTCTCTCTTATATTTTTCACTCTTATATTTTTCTCTCCTATTCTCTTCCTCTCTATTTTTTCAATTTTCTTACCTTACCTCTCTTATCTCGGTCTTTGTACCCATCTCTCTCCTCAACCTCTCACTTCTCTTCCTTTTAAGCAAAGTTAAGTCTGCATCTAACCATTTCTCATTTCCTGTGCTCTCTAGCATCCTGATGATGGATCACTGAGTGTGATCCGAAACGTTGATGAAAAAAGCTCTAACACAATCAAAAATCCAGAAATTAACAATCTTCAGCACTATGGATTGTGGAAATCTAATAGCATTAATAACTTTGGCCAGTTAAAAGGGACAATTATTTATTATGTTTTCAGTTAATTAGCTGTATGGATATAGAACTGTAGAGATTACAATAAGTTTGTATCCAACATAACTTTAAGAAATAATCAAAATTAGAAGAAAAAAATCTTCTTTCACCTTCATCTGTTTTAGTTCGCGCAGCTTAACAGTTGATACTCTAGATTGTAGCACTATCTGAATTCTAGAAGTGTGACTTTTTCCAACTACTTTTTTAACTATTATAATTTACAGCTCTTTTAACAATTGAATTTCTTAGAAGAATCATTATTATTAAATATGTATAACAGAGAATGCATTGACACTTCTCTGCCAGAATATTCATCTTCAATTCAAGGGCACTACGTCGTCAAAGAAATAAAAAAATTGATACTATTAAGACAGTCGCTAGATTAGTCAAACACGTACCAGTAGTATAAAAGAGATGAAATTAGGAATAAGGCCATTTTCCTATGTCCTAAATAAGTTTCATCTGCACAATACCTAATACAAGCATTTCACAAGGCAATGATATGGAAAATGTTCTGAATCACAGCAACTCTTTGAACAAAAGCCCTTATTAAAAAGTGAAACAAAGCTGAAATTAATAATAAATTGGAAATGAGTACAGCAAAATATCCAATTACTCACAGTAAACAGCCAATGAAGAGCTGAACTTTTGGATGGTGCAGTGGGTCATAAAAACCACAGGGATTAGGTTTCTCTTATAACTTTCCAAGATTAGACTGTTTGCCATAATTCGGTTCCTTCCGTGCGTAGTGAGGCATTCTGTTTGCTTTAAATCTTTATTTTATTCTGATGATGGTTTTTTCTTTCTTTTTCTTGGGCATCATACTGGCTTTGGTCAATTCAGAGTGGCCTAAAAATGGTTTATGAGATTCTCTATAAACCAGAAAATTTTGCTTCATGGTGACTTTTTAACTCATCTTGCGTGGGTTAAGTTTCCTTCCGCGTTACAGTGAAGTCTTCGGATTGTTTTTCTTACTTTCCTTATCTTTCAAGGACAGTTCATGAAACAAGAAAAGTTTAGCCCCAGAAATATTTTATATATATATATTTTTTAAAAGGGCCCCAAAAGTAGTTCCAGGAAAAAATCATTTGTTTTTTAAAAACAATTAGTTGAGCTGCTGCTGTTTAAAGAGTAATTTTAGTGATGAACAAAAAGGAGATAAAAAAAATTTTAAACCGCCATTTAAATTTTCTTTTCCATATGATTAGGAATTACACCATTCCTCTTAATAACCACGTTGAGGATTCTGCTATTCTTTTGAATTATAAAATCTGCTCCTCCATTATTATAATATTTTGTTTTTTTAAATTCAATTACCAACTTAACCAATCAAGCATCTTCCATCTATAATAGAACTGTTAATTTCAAAAAAATTTCAATCATCATGGTGACGACAAATCAACATCACCACTTATGTGCTTATACTCAAGAGTGCTAAGCTCCTATGATCAAGGTTATCTCTATACCTAGACCTAAACCTCGAGGGTTCATGATGACCCTACCTACGTATCCCCTTGTGGGAAATCAAAGGTTTCATAGTTTGCCCACCAATGTTACAAGTTCATTCATTCTCTCCTCTTGCATGAGATCTTTGATCTCACCTTTAAACAATGACTATTCATCAAACGTAAGTTATCAACTTAGTCAATTAGAATATAATAATAATAATTTTCCATCAAGTGTTGGTCCTATTCTAGACATTACCAATTCCTAGTGGGATAAGTGCAAAAAGATGGGGGGCCAAAAAGGGGTCTTAAGTGGCCACTTTTTCCTTTTGAAATTAGGAAATACTAACATTGGATGTGAAATTGAAGATAGTTACACTCAAAAAATTTAGATGCAACAAAAACAAGGATCGTAGTGCTCTGAGTCTACTTTCTAAACTACTATTTTTTTTTAAATGGTAGAGATTAAGGGGTTCAAAAGAAGGAGCCACAGAAATTGGTGTTGTTTTTTTCAAAAAAGCATAACATAGTGATTTTTGTGGCTCCCTCAAAAGGTTAACTTTTTTTTTATATTTTCAAAATCAATTCATTGAAAAATTAGCTAACAACATGTAGTTTATGCCTGATTTTTGTGATAATTTTTTAATGAATATTTGATTTTTTACTACTTTTCAAAGTGGACACTTCCTGAAAAACAAAATTTTGGTTGTGCCACCCCTATAAAATTTGAAAACTAATTGAAAATCATTTTTCTTTCTAATATGTGTAGAATGGAGTTTATTTTCTAAAAATGTAATTTATTTGAAATTTTGATAAATGATTAATTTATAAAGAAAATAATACCGAACACTGATTTTTTTCCAAAAAATAGACACACAAACAAAAGAAATTAAAGATGAACGGTTTAGTTCATTGTCAAAATGTGAAAACAATTACATTGTTAGATAGTTAAGATAGAGTCTAACATTATCCAAGTGTTTGATTTGTTCGACCATGAAACACATGCAAACCTATTGCTTAGCACAAGCGTGATTATGTGAAATATTGTAGAATTTACCAAAACATGTCTTTAGATGTTGGGAAGGAACTCCAAGACTTTGAGTTTGTATTCCAAAGAAAATACCAAGTCTAAGGTATGGGGATTCCCAAAGCAAGAAATAACGCAAGTGCATTATAACGTGATCATGTTATTTCATAGTTTTGACATAGTTTTTGCATGTGTGCTTGAGTTGCCTAAGCAAGACATAATGTAAGTGCATTATAATGTGCTCATGTTATGTTTTGATTTATGTTAAATGCTAGTCTTCTAAATATATGTATATTGAACTAAAGGAAATAAGGTTCCACCTTTTGAGAGATGGAACTAAAGGGTCCTATTTCATTCTTAGTTCATTAAAGGAAACACTAGAGATCCCTCAACCAAATTATTCAATTGAGGGATGGGATATTACAAGGTCTCCTTAGGTGTGATTACAAGAAAATGGGGGCTCACCACTAAGAAAATGCTTAGAAAGAAAGAAATGTAAGCAATATGCAAATCTTGCTATGTAACCTAGAAATCAAAATTAAAAATCAAAATAAAAAATAGAGAAGCACCTGTAAAACTAAAGATGCCAAAAAAAAGGTCTGCAATCCTAAAATTATGAATTTTGATGTGTATTGGGACTCAAATGCTTGATTGGGCAATATAGTCCCAGTCTAGGGTTTCATGGCAGATTCTGTAAGCTTCAAGTCACTGATCATAATCCTCTGAAAACTGGTAAAATGACTATACTAGGACTCATGCACCAATTGTGGTGATTTATTTCCACATAGATGCTTTTTCTAAAAACCGGGATCTAAATCTATTCTCCTATCTCTACACTTCCTTCCCATATCACTCAAACTTCGCTGTTAGTGTGACATCAACTCCAACGAAAGGAAGAATTTTTGCATAATTTTTTTTTGTTATCATTATAAGAAGGACTACATGGAATTAAACTAACAATTACACAAAAGCATGAGAATCAACATATACTTCTTAATCATCATGTCAATATACATCTTACAAATAAAATCTTACTTCAATAACCAATATAGAAGATTTCTACCATTAATGAAGTACACATACCTTAATTTTTTTACGATTCAAGAATGCTCCATGTCCATGGTTTGCTCTAGATTATGGTGGGGTGCCAAGTGATCCCAACCAAAGTGGATTCAAACCCTACCCACCCCTCCAAGTGGATTATGTGGCTTGTGGTGAGAGATATTTTTTATTTTAGACATATAAGCAATGTATAGAATATCTTCCTAGTGACCAAATCTCAAGGATTACCTACTAGTGGTAGACTTATGACACCATTTCCCCATAATTATAAGTTCAAGCGAGGTGATTTATAGGTTACCTACTTGAGCTAGTTAGGAACTTTCTTCCCTGCAATCCATTGGACGGCTAAGCAACCAAGGTTATCATCACTATCATTGAATTCTCCTTGACTATTGTCCATCTTGAGCATGTACGACCCCTAGAAACCTATCAATCTCAAACACTAAGTTATTTCTCCTTGACTACTATCCATCTAAGGCAAGTACTGTGTCTAGACACCTATCAATCTTGAGCTTAAATTATGGCTCCTTGAATTTTATCCATCTCGAGCAAGTACTACCCATAGACACCTATCAATCTTAAGCTTAAAGTACATCTCCTTGACTTCTATCCATCTCTAGCAAGTACTACCCATAGAAACCTATCAATCTTAAGCTTAAAGTACATCTCCTTGACTTCTATCCATCTCGAGCAAGTACTACCCATAGAAACCTATCAATCTTGAGCTTAAAGTACAACTCGTTGAATTTTGTTAGCACGATGACTAAAAGATAGGTCCCTAACATGATTAAGTAGGTTCTGAACTTAGTTGTAGCCATGAATGGCATTAGTAAATGTTTCATAAGGAAGCATTACATGCTCAAAGACTCCTTTCAGTTGGGGTAGAGGTAACTAAATGACCCCTTGATAGTTGTGGTTTATACCCAACTTATTTTTAATCCCTCAATATATTTCCAGACATGGTTTCATAAGGGAATGTTTCTCATTACATAATAGAGAATACCTAATATTTATGTATGATTGTCTTGCAAGAAACCAAAAATAATAGAAATTAGCCTTAAGATTAGTCTTGGTTGTCCTTATAGCCCATTATAATTCATAGTTGTAATGTGTAGATTTAACATTCTTTGAGTGCATGACTAATTGTAATATTGATAGGTAATTCCTAATTTTTTGTGCAGCAATATAACCTCACCATTTTCCATTCCTTCCTTCTCGGTAAGAAATTACAGAAAAAGGGGAAGATTAAAGGAAAAATTAAATTGTATAGCTATAAACTATGGTGATACAGTGAGCAACACCAATATCACTCCTCTCATGACTTTGGTTAAGGGTGTCATTGTTTCTCATTACATAATAGAGAATACCTAATATTTATGTATGATTGTCTTGCAAGAAACCAAAAATAATAGAAATTAGCCTTAAGATTAGTCTTGGTTGTCCTTATAGCCCATTATAATTCATAGTTGTAATGTGTAGATTTAACATTCTTTGAGTGCATGACTAATTGTAATATTGATAGGTAATTCCTAATTTTTTGTGCAGCAATATAACCTCACCATTTTCCATTCCTTCCTTCTCGGTAAGAAATTACAGAAAAAGGGGAAGATTAAAGGAAAAATTAAATTGTATAGCTATAAACTATGGTGATACAGTGAGCAACACCAATATCACTCCTCTCATGACTTTGGTTAAGGGTGTCATTGTTTCTACATTATTATCTATGTTATCTTATTCTATCCTGATAATACTAACAAACGCATGATTATTTTAGTTAGTAGCAAATGACTCTTTTTCTTAATAAGAATTACATGAATAATATTATGGTAGCTATTATGGGTCAATAAAATAAAGCAATGGATATTTTGGAGAGATTTTCTAATGGACTCTAGCAAGTATGAAGAGTGAACAAAGGTAGATTCTAACAATAGGATTCCATATGTTGTGATTGTAGAACCACCCCATCTACACATTCTCAAAGTCATTTATCCATAACACCATGTTTAGACAACATAGAAATTAATGTTTAAGAACCTAAGATTTGTGGCATAGACCCAACTTATAACCTTCAATTACAACTAGATTATGAATCATGGGTTTTAGAGTGGATAATTTTCCATCTACAATACCAAAGTGAAAGGTTTTGAAATACAGATAAAAAATATACTTCAAGGCACTCTTGAAATATGGGTTTGAAATTATCCTTTGAACCTCTATTAATAATACAAACTTCCATAAACTTATTTTGAACCAATTATAACCCAAAAGAGTGGTTGAGTGTGATCTAAGCCTAAGGACAATTTGAGGTAAGCGTAGTGTTGAAAAATGTCATCAGTGACATTTTCACACTTGTTTGGGCCCTCCATCTGAAAATGGGCTTAAGGGTGCCTTGAATTAGTGTTGTAATGTGTTTTAACATGATTGCATTGGGTCTTGGGCCCTTGTGAACTAATGAATTTAAATGGTACCTTGCTAAAGTGTTGTGAAGTGTTGTAACACACTTTCACTCTTTTCTAAGGTTTTATCAATTAACTAAACCTAATAAAAAAAATTTTAATCAAAATGTACCTTAATCATGTCTTATTTAAAGTGTTGTAATGTTTTGTAACATATTCTCACACTTGTTTAAGGTTATCATTAATAATTGGGCTTTCTCATGCCTTAATTGGCCTTATTTTACATCCACAAGCTTCATTCATATTCATTAAAAAATTAGCCAAAAGAATCAAGATAAACTACATGGTGTTAGATGATTTCTCACTGTTTAGATTTTTGAAATTATAAAAAATTTAACGAAAAAGGGGAGTCACAATAAACGCTACATTGTTTTTTTGGAAAACAAGGACCACTTTTGGTGAACCCCCTTTTTGAAACCCTTAATATTCATTATTTTAAAAAACAATTAGTAGCTTAGAAAGTAGATTCAAAGCACTAAAACTCTTGTTCTTGTTTCATCTTCAAATTTTGAGCATAACTATATTCATTTTCTTGTGAACAATAAACTTTGTTTCATTTTATAAAAAGAGTGGCATCTTAAGAGTAACTTTTGTGTCACAACTTGGTGCACTTACCCTTTAGGGACACTACATATTTTGGTCACCTACATCTAAGGGTGTAGTCATGAATAAT
>VDFB02172005.1:0-22178 GCA_007258455.2 Sequoia sempervirens
TGCAATGCATCCTATTAATTAGAGATACATGTATTTTCACAAAAAGTTTTCCATTCACCCTTTTTATGGAAGAAAACTTCCTATCATCTGTGATTAAGAGCTTGTTAATCCAAAATTTGGAATTCGTGTTGTTAAGATAACTCCAACGCATGATCCAAATGATTTTTTTGTAGGTAAGCATCATAATCTAGAATTTATAAATATATTCACTGATGAAGGCTTGATAAATAGCAATGGGGGTTAGGAATTTGAAGGAATGAAGCGGTTTGATGCCAGAGTGGTAGTAATTGAAGCTTTGAAAAATAAGGGTCTTTATAGAGGCTTTGTAGATAATGAGATGGGTCTTGGCACATGTTCACGGAGTGATGATGTTGTGGAACCAATGATTAAGCCTCAATCGTTTGTCAACTGCGGTGACATGGGTAGGGAAGCCTGTGAAGCTATGGAAGATGGTAGGCTTGAGATTATTTTGAAACAGTTTAAAGTTGATCGGTTTAGATGGTTAAGGAACATTCGAGATTGGTGTATATTAAGACAACTTTGGTGGGGTCATCGTGTCCCAACATGGTACATCAGTTTGGAGGATGATGTTGTGAGGGAGGAGGTATTAGCCAAGAAGGAGAATGGGAATTCTAGCAAGGAGTTGGCTCCATTTCTCGATGCACTTGATGCACTTGTAAGTGATGATTCCTTTGTGCACTTCAAGTTATCGTTTGATCAATATGTAGGGTATGTTATAGTCAGTGACAAAGAATGGGCCAGAGTAGTTAGTGAACTTGCAAAGCAAGTACATACATTTTTAGGTGAACTTGAGGATGTACTCGCAACTGTTGTTGTTGAGTTAGGAAGCCCATGTAGAGAGGGAGGTGCAAATTTCTTGCAGTGGATGCATTATCTTGTTGTGATAGGACTTGTTTTGGAGAGTGTCAAATCCCTGCGGGGGCTTCAAGGAAAGGCTATTGAAGCATCTGAGATATTACATGACTTGCTATTGCCAGTGGCTAAAATGGAGTTTAAGAAGGATGCAAAAAAGGCATATTATTTTGGGTTGAATTAGTTCTTGATAGAGGTAGTGCAAGGGAACAATGCAATGGATTGGTTACTTGGTACTGTAATTAAGTAACAATGAGTTTCAAGGAAAGCAGGGACAACAGTATGATTTGGACTTCAAGTGGGAGATTGTTGGAAATGAAGTCCAACTATCATTTTCCTTTCATCTTCCTCTTATCATGTCTCTTCACTTGCTTGAAGAGTTGATATAATTCCCTTCTCATTCTCTTTTTGTGTAGATGAAGACTGATGCATTTGGGCTGATTAATAAAATAGTGTGACCTGCTTTCCTTGGTGGATGTAGCCATTTTGATGGTGAACCATGTTAAACATTTGTGTTAATTATTTATCTTTATTTTGCAATCATTATTGTTGTTCTATTTTATGTTTTCTATTATTATTGTTGCACGGTTATCTCAACAAATACCACAAAAGCACACAAAATATAAGTATAGTTTTCTTGCACGATCTGAGATAAAATAAAAAATAAAAAATGGAGAAGATGTTTTGATTGATAGATATTTGGTGATGTTGATCAATGGTTAAGATCAGAGGAGAGGTTGAGAAAATGGTTGAGAATTGATGAGAGAAATTTCTGGTCAATTAAGTGGTTGCATGATTTTAGATAACTTATTGCATGATTTAGTTAAAAGGATTTATTGGACTGTTAATTGAGACTGACAATTAGTAAACTAAATTGATTGCTCAATGGACTCAAAGTGAGTGGGAATGAAGTGAATTTGATTAATGAGTGGACTAATTAGATTGATTAATGAATTAAGAGTAAGTTGAGGTGAAATTTGCATGAGTACTTAATGATTAAATAATTTAATTATTATTTGCATGTGCAAGATTGATAAGTGGACTAAAAGCAAGTCTAGTCAATCGGTGAGATGAAATTTGCATGAGTATTTAATAATTAAATAATATTTAATTATTATTTATATGTGCAAGATTAAATTTATAAAATAAATGATTTTATTTATTTTTAGAAGAAGATAATGTTGAAGAATTAAATTAAATAATTAAAACAATTACTTAATTTAAGAAGTAGGAATTAATTAAATTAATTAAATAAATAAAAATGGAATTTACATGAAAATTAAATAATTAAATAATATTTAATTATTATTTATATGTGCAAGATTAAATTTATAAAATAAATGATTTTATTTATTTTTAGAAGATAATGTTGAGGAATTAAATTAAATAATTAAAACAATTACTTAATTTAAGAAGTGGGAATTAATTACATTAAATAAATTAAATAAATATTTTATTTTTTTAGAAGAAGATAATGTTGAGGATTTAAATTAAATAATTAAAAAAAAAATTAAATAATAAATTATTTATTTATTTTGGAGATAAGAAATAGATAATTATTTAATTGATTTTGGAAATAGAAAAACGTTAGTAAATTAATCAAATATGTAATTATTTAGTGTAATAGAGATGAATAGAGGAATAAGTATGGTTAAAAATTAGAAAGGAGTTTTGATAATAATTAATAATATAAAGTTATTTAGCTATAGAAGATAATATTAGAATAATTAAATTATTTAATTAATACTAGAAGAATAACTAGTGTAATGTGATGTAGAGAAAACATTAGTCAATCTTGAAGTGTATATATATATAATATATATTTTTAGAATTAATATATATATATATATATTTCATGTAAAAGCTATAAGGAAATTTTATATCAAAATAAAAATTTATGTTTTGCACAAAACACAAGACTCCTTAATGTTATTGTAGAATGCATTTCCAAATAAATATTTAAAAGTAAAATATAAAGAAGCTCTTAAAATAGATTATAAAAATAATGTAACTAGTCTTCTTAAAAAAAAATTAATTAAATAATAAATTATTTATTTTTTTGGAGAAATAGATAATTATTTAAACAATAAATTATTTAATTGATTTTTTATCTTATCCGTCCATCCATATTTATAAAAAATAATGGTCAATCCTACTAAAAAATTAACAACCTATTTTTTAATTATTTAAATAAAAAAATATTAATTTGTCAATCTCAAGTTTACCTTAAGTGGAGAGATTAGCACACAAGTCTTGTGTGCCGGCTTAAAGCCATAAAAATTGACGAATAAAGAGCATTTAATCTGATCCAATTATAACAAGATTTTCTGCATATTCAAGTTTCAACGGACAAGTCGAGTAAGGATTTTATATTTTATTTTTTCGGGATTTGTTAAGTTGGTGCTGTGGCTTATCTAATCGCTTATTTTGGGGGTCGCTTGGCTGTCATATCGTTTAAAATTTATCTTTCTTTAGAGAGGGGGACCATTTTTTCAAATATTTCTTACTGGGATTTTAAAGTCAATGCATGATTCGCTCTGATTGACTGGAAATTTGTATCCATGCTGGAATTCTTATCTTGCTCACACAACTAACGTGACTTCTTTTGTTAGTAAATTTCAGGGGTCTGTTTGGATCTGAATTTATGGGCAAGTGATTTCACTTCTTTTGTTACGGAATTGGAAGGGTCTGTATTGATCTGAATATATGGCCTAAGGCTGCCTGGTAAGTCTTTTCTGTGGGGGTGTTTTAAAACAGAGTGAGAGAATTGTAGAAGAAACGAGTAAAAATGGCAGGTGGAATGATGATTGATGGAGGGATTAAGCAAGGGAGAGCCCAATTGTATGAAGGTCGTATTACTAGCTATGTTGTGCTTGCATGCATTGTTGCAGCTACTGGAGGCTCTCTGTTCGGCTATGATCTTGGAGTTTCAGGTAATTTTATTGCTCAGAGAGTATTAGAGTTTGGCCTATTTACTTATTCTGGTATAGGTCGCAGAAATGAAATAATTTTTCTTGAAGAACAATACGTATAGAATCGTCTAAAACTTTATCCTTTGAGGGCATTATGTGCTCCTTTTTTTCTTTTCAATTTCTTTTTGTATCTTAAGATATCTTTTAGTTAGGCTCTGAAATTTCATGAAGGTATAGATGCCATGTTTACTAGATTATTCCTCCTCAGAGATTTTTGGCTGAACTCCAAATCGTTTGTTTGCTACTTACTAAGTGTACTTTATACTATATGGTATAGATCTAACCTATTTCTAACTTTCCCTGCCACACTCGTTGAATGCTGTTCTTTCCTTGTGCTTTAATGAAATCTTTTTTGGCTTGAGCGTTTGATCTTCTCTTCATGTGCTTCTGTGAGATTGTGCCAAACTTATTGTTGAGTAATCACAATCTCTACCTGCTGTCCTCAGTAGGTACACTAACGTTTTGGCTTCTGCTAACTTAATTTCTTGTATGTACAATTCTATGTCCATGAAACCACCAATGCTCCTCTCTAAAAATATTTATCTGAAAGATACACCAATAGCTGTCATAAAACAGAGTATCTGATAAAGGGTTGTTCAAAACCTTGCAATGAAAAGACCTTTAGTCTTTTCCCTTATAGCATCCATGGCACTGAATCTAGGGTTGCAGTATATATTTTGGATTTATCTCAAATAACTTTTCTAATTTCTTCCTTCACAAGGAAATAGATCACAAGCTTATCAGATCGACCAGATTGACTTGAAGTATATTCAAGTCTGTTTCTTTTTACTTCTAGAAACAAGGTTATCCATGGGTCAGGCAACAGGAAAAGAATACTTCACCGAAAATGACTGAATTATTGATTTACTAAGTTCTTTATTCGGTTATTGATTTGTACCATTTTCTGTTGTTTATGCATACCGTCGACCTTGATGTTTTGCAGTCTATAGAGTAGAGTTGTGCATGCTTATCTTGAGCGGTTGGGTAAGTTAGGTAAGTTATTACAATTCAAACAAAGTTTTATCTCAATTTTTAAACTTCTATTGGTGACTGTAAATGTATTCGTCTAAACAACTATGAATTTAACATCAATCTGCAAAAGATGCATGCAAGTGACATAAGACAGATTGAGAATGTTGTGTGAAGTTGCCTGAGTTACAGATGTCTGTGATTGTTGTTTGAACATGTCTCAGTTACAATTGTATGATTTTCTGTAAATCTTCATTTGGATTATTTGTTAACACATAAAATTTGGTTTGTTAGTTTTCTATGAAGTAGCTTATATATATCCACCTTTGCCTCGACTCTTTCCTGTTCAAAAATAAGTTTCATGGTAGTGTTTGTTCAAGAACTAATGAATGATAAATACACCTATTTCAATCTCACACCTGGACTAGGGAACCTGATAAGTCTTTTTTGAGTGCCATCTACTACTGGCAAACAGCTCAGAAAACTTATCTGTTTTCTTTATATTGTAATTCTTTGATAATTTGGATTGATAGAATGATTCTCAAGCCTTCGATTTTGACACAGAACAGTGAGCCTTGGGGTACTTGGATTAGTCTCTTGCTCTAATAAATCTGAAACCCTACATGCTATAATTTAATTCATCCTCATAGGAACTCAATTGATTTCTGATCATTCTACAAGAAAACACACTATTCCTATCCCATGCTGGCTGTCATAATTGGGTTTGAACTTATGTAAAATTCATAAAATTCAATGATTTTAAACACTAATCACATTCTAGGCCAATAGTATGAGCCAACCCTAGCAGGAACAGGGCCAGTCCTCTCTCATAGGGTGATTATATGGAGCCTGCCTTCTCTGGTGCAGGTAATTCCCTTTAACTTTTATAATTAGAGTTTTTCTTCTCTTGTCAAGGTGATTTAATTGGCCATTTATTATTGAAATTAAGTTTCTTGCTGGTTGAGGCGATTCTATTGGGCTTTCATCATTGGAATCAATTGTCTCATAGAGGTAATTATATTGGGAGTTTTCTGCAAACTAATTGGTGAGCCAAATGTCCTTCCATCAACTACAAAAGCCATATTCCAAATCTCTTGGAGTAAATATACTTAACATTGGGCGTGCTTTTTCTTGTAGAGGTGATAATATTCGGTTTTTAACATTTAATGCTTCTATTGGCCTTGCCTCCCCTAGGAAAGGTGATTATATTGAGGTTTTACAATACACTAGATGTTTCTATTCTCAATGATTTCAGTGGTTCCCTTCACAATCATCAGCGATGTCTTGTCTTGTATATGGCTAGTGTATTCCCCCAAGTCATGCCATGGTTGAGGGGACCTAATAATTGCTAGTTAGCATTTGAGTCAACTGCCTCAACAAATCAAAATAGATTTCGCGACCAGAAAAACAATTGAGAATTTCAACATTTGAAAAAAAATAAAAATTGATTGTTTGGATCAAACATTTAACATTTTTTCTATTTAAAAGGATATATGATGCAAAGTTTAGGGAGCCAAATTAATGGCAGCTTTGTCCTTGCAGCCAAAACTCTAATTTAATACACATAAAATTGATGCACTATGAAGACACAAAATTAACTCATATTAAAAAACGCAAAGGAACCATGAGCAACAATACACTAAAAAACTTATGGCAGGATTTCAAAAACTTGTATCATTCACTTGATCTGTTCTACAAAACCGAACTGAATTTTTCCTCCCTCTTTAAGCTTTTAGTTCATTTTGTAACAGTAATTAGAAAACCAATGAGTTGATTGGTTTTCCTTGACCTCTGACCTCCTCAATTCTCCATCCCTTCACACTTCTTGTCCTCTTATGTGAATGCTTTCAAAAAAGAGGAAAAAAAAAAGAAAAAATTATTGTCAGATGTTTATTGCCCTATGCATAGGATGCTCTTGCATTAGATACCTAAGGTAACTGTAAACATGAATTCTTGCTCTTGCTCATTGAGGGCTAAAATCTTGAAAGGTGTAGCCATACCGACCAACCTCAATGGAATTCAACCACATTAAGTCCTCCATAGGTCTGTTTCTCCACTTGATTGGGTATAAGAACAATTTTAAACTTTTTAAAAACTGAATAATCAAAACTTGATAGTGCATATGAACCATAAACAAAATGAACACTAGTTTTATGTGGAAAACCCTTTTGGGAAAAAACCACAGCAAAATATTTTCTTTTATTAATATGTAGGCACCAACCTACAGAAGACACCAATCTTCAATTACAAAAATGAGCACCAACTCACAACTGAGCACCAACCCAATACATCACTGAAAATGAGAGGCACCAACCTCTACACTAACAAGTATAATATCTTTTAAATGGAAGACAAATAACAGAAAACCCCTTCTTTAAATCAGCTTCTTCAAAAACTGAACTTTATCTTTGCACTTATCTTCTTGTCCAATTCTGTTCCTTACACCTTTCAAAAACCCTGCATTGGTTACTTTCAAATCTGCTTCTTTTCTCTTATGAATCTGCCATGAAAACTGCTTCACACAACTGATTTTTTTGTCTAACTTCTTACACAAAAAAACATGACTGTTACATGCAAATTCTTTTAAATGGAAGACAAATAACAGAAAACCCCTTCTTTAAATCAGCTTCTTCAAAAACTGAACTTTATCTTTGCACTTATCTTCTTGTCCAATTCTGTTCCTTACACCTTTCAAAAACCTGCATTGGTTACTTTCAAATCTGCTTCTTTTCTCTTATGAATCTGCCATGAAAACTGCTTCACACAACTGATTTTTTTGTCTAACTTCTTACACAAAAAAACATGACTATTACATGCAAATTCGTACCATATCCTTTTCCCTTTTTTTCGCTACACAAAATATCTCCTTTTCTTTTTCATATAAAAATATAGCATTAATCTCTTTCAAAAAATAAAACCATAAGCATGTTTTTTAAGGATATAGCGCTTCAAAGATTTGGCTTTAAGGAGAAAAGCCAGCCACAACAAAAATAACTCTTTTTGTTTTTTGTATTTAGAAATAGATCCTTTTTTTAAAGAAAAAATAACTCCATTTAGCATGCATTGGTGATTATCTTTTGCATGCTATCTTTATGCTTTCTTTTTGCATTGGTTTTTTTTTTTTTTGTTTTTACTTTTTAGCAATAGATCTTCAAATCTGATTTTTATTTGTGGCGCTTTGTTTTATCAACAAATATGATTGTAATCTGAGGTGCTTTGTTTTATCCAATTATCCAGCTCCACGCTTTTTGGCGCCAATGGGGAATATATCGTTGCATGTCCTTTATATATTGTTGCATGTTTCCTTTGACATCAATGACAATATTCTAACAGAAATAACATTATGATTGATGTTTTGAAGTCAAATAATGCCAAGTTCAAACTCAATTGCAATGTGCTCCCTTTGCAAATGTACTTTCGTTTTCTCATGATCGACTTGTCATTAAATCTCAAATTGTGGATGGGGGTCACCATTTATCAAAAGGCAACCCCAGACATCCAATTCTATATCAACATCTCCTATGGGTAGGTCTTTTGCCATGGCTAATCATTATAATATTAGATCTTACCAATTTGTTGGTCCTCAAAAAGCAGTGGGACCTAACCAATAATGGAAGCCAAAACCAACAAATCAAATTGCAAGCATTAGTCCTAGAATAATAGATACATCCGCTATTGATACTAGTGTTTCTGAAGTTCGTTGATTATCTTCTCCAACATCAAATTGTGTGAAGATTGAAAATGCAACTACCAAATTGCATAAAAAGTTAAAAGATCGATTTTGGATCTCGGTACCTTCAAAAAGACTTAGTCAAGTGAACAAAAAATTCTAAGAGTATCCTAGTCTTTGATTGCTTGAGGAAAACAATCTTGGGAAAGGTGAATTGTAATATCCCTTTTTTGAAATGGGATTATAATAATAATAAATTAAAATATCAAAAAATAAAATATAAAATTAAAGTATAATTTTATCACATAAACAAACAAGCACAAACTTACATAGGTATGCCCTTAGCACTTGATTCATCAACCTCATGAATGTAATCGGTGCATTTGTCAACTCAAATGATAAGATTAACCATTATTATAAACCTTCTTTTCTCTTAAATGCAATCCTTGATTCATGCCCTTTTTTAATTTTGTTTTGATGATACCCACTCTTGAAATCTATCTTTGTGAACTATTGTACTCCACTCAAATAGTCCATCAAATCATCCATGCATAGAAATGGAAACCTCTTCTTTGATTGTGATCTTGTTTATGGCTCTAGAGTCTGTAAATTCTCCTCTCCACTTTTCTTGGTGCTAGTATTGTGGGAACTATGCACGGGCTCAAACTTTCTCTAATCAAGCATTTCTGTAACAAGTCTTGCCCCTGTTCCTTCACCCCCTAATTCTTGGTGCGAACTTCAAGAGAAAGGAAATAAATGTATTTTCCTTCTTCACCACCTTTGAGAACTCCTTCCCTAACACAAGCAACACTATTGAACTACTAGTCACCTGCTTTTCTTTGTGTTTCAAGGGATTTAGGTTATACTAGTCACCTACTTTGCATAATGTCACAACATACCACCACACCACTATATCCCTTGATCCGAAATTTGACTAGACATTGCTCATTTACCTTGATTTGAAGTCCTTTTTGTAACCACAAAATCTTGTATAGATTTGGTGTGCCACTCTCTTCAACCCAAGTTGTTTTACCATCTAATTTGACACCAAATTGTTTATGATTCCACTATCGATAGTAATTTTTTAACATTTACCCTCTGATTTGCAAATAGTCTGCAAAATATTTTTCCTTTGAACTGGACCTTTAACCTCCTTTGCCGATTTAACAAAACTTTGTTCATTATTAGATCCTCTCCATATTCTAGCTTCCTCATATGTTCAATCAATACAATTGATTCCTCTTCCTATGCAATGTGAGTACCAACTTCATTCCTTCTATTTCCATGATTTTGGGCTTGTGGAAACTCATATGATGCCCTAGCTGCCCACATAAAACCTGCCACCTCTTCCTCTTGCAGGATATGATGTTCTTCCTCCTTGTGTTTAGTCATGATCATGAAAATGCTTACTTATCTTTCACAACCATGTGGTTCTCTTCCAGCATTGGCTGATTTCTCCCTCCAAAAAATCTACCTCTTCCCTGGGCTTTGTTTTGTTGCCTTACTGATAAATTGATAAACCACTTCTACAGCGTGCAATCTCAGCTTGCTTAATATATCTTGAATATTTATTCGCATCCCATTAATATACCCAATCGTTTTTCTTGGTCTACCTCATAACTGTATTGTGATTTTGTCAAACTCTTCCATGTAGTCTTTTACACTGTCTCGAATTTTGCAATTTCTTTAAGTCTAGACCTCCTTTTACCATAGGGCTGCACGACCTTTCAGCTTGGTTTGAGCCAACTTTACTCTTCAATTTTCATGAGCCAATCAATTAGCTCTTTAGGATTCAAACTACCCAAGAAATCTTCCAATTCTCAAAATAGCTCTTATGAGCCTATCCAACATCAGTTGCTCTTATAATGGTTCAGCCCCAATATTATCTTTGGTCACTTCTTTCTCTCACTCACAATATCTTTTAGTGAAAAGCCTCTTTTCCAACTTTCTTCAACAACATCCAATCTCACTTGCGTAACTGTTAGCAAGTCTACCACTTCATCCAACCTCCCTGCCACATTGGCAACTCCTATCCTACCTTTGTCAGGCACTCTTTTGGGAGGCATGTTGACAACACAAGTCACAAACAACCTACTGCTTCCTACAAAGGTGGGTATTCCCTCTCAACTGGATTTGAAACCGAGTCAAGGATAGAAAGACTAATTAATGTTGGCTAAATTTAATACACATAAACCTGATGCAGTATGGAGACACAAAATTATTTCAGATTTAAAAGCACAAAGGAACCATGAACAGCAACACAGATTTCAAATTTTATGACAGGATTCAGAAAACTTGTTATCATTCATTTGATCTGTCTATAAATTCTGAACTGAGTTTTTCTTCCCACCTCTTTGAGCATTCAAGTAATTTTATAACTCTAATTAGAAAACCAATAAATTGATTGGTTTTACTTTTCCTTGACCACTGACCTTCTAAATTCTCCACCCCTTCACATTCTCCTTTTGTTTGATGTGAACACTTCCACATGTGTGTGTGTATAGATTTGTTTATTTATTTTTATCTCATGGAAGCTGATTGTCCTATGCTCTGTTTGTCCCTCATCATTTTGCTTTACCTTTTTATTTCCTATTTGTTGGAAAACATTCTTACTGTAGTTGATTTTGATCAAATATTGCTAGATCCTTTTGACTTCATGGATTATTGCTATTATCTAAAATGAATGTAACAGGTGGAGTGACATCCATGGACGACTTCCTAGTAAAATTCTTTCCTAAAGTATATCGGCGCAAGAAGGAACATCTCCATGAAACAGATTACTGCAAATATGATAACCAGCTGCTGACATTGTTCACTTCGTCTCTATATTTTGCGGGTCTGGTTTCCACATTTGCAGCCTCCCATGTAACCAGAAACTATGGACGCAGAATAAGCATAATTGTTGGTGGCACCAGCTTCCTCATTGGCGGAGCTCTAAATGCAGCATCTCAAAATATCGCCATGCTCCTCATTGGCCGCTTGCTGCTTGGTGTTGGGATTGGCTTTGGGAACCAGGTAATGGAAGTTACATCAAAACCCTGGTCAGAACCTCTTAGTTCTTTTAATACATTGTACACTATGACAAGCCCTAAAAACTCTACCCAAAGACTAAAATTCTAAAATTATATAGAGTTATCTCCAAAACACATAACATCCCTAGTCAAAGAGAATTTCTTCAATTAGACTGGTTCAACAAATCTTAATAAGAAAGGCTTTTAATTTTGTACATTATTATGTACAGTTATCTGCAGCAAACCCTAATAACCTCAATCAAAGACTTGTATGATTAGCAGTCATTTATTATATACAATTATCTGCAAAAAAACTATAAAAAACCAAACAAAGGCTTGTTATTTCTATAATTGTTCTGTAATTCAGGTGTCTGCAATAAACCCTAATCAAAGGTTGTGTGTTTTAAATTTAAACCAAAAATGGATTTTATTTTTATTTTTTTACTCCTGGGGATTTCATCTCATGACCAAGCTTGGGAGTAAACTGAACCTATGTAGAGTTGTCTGTAACAAACCCTAATAGCTCTAATCAAATATCAGAACTTTGTTAAAGTTTTCTGTATAGATATTCAGTGTTCACAGAAAATCCTAATAACCCTATCAAAGAGCAATGCTTTACTGAATTTGTACAGTTATCTCATATCTGTGAAAAATCCTAATAACACCAAAGACGACTACTTTGTTAAAGGAAGTATTTCATACAGTTATCTGTAGAAAATCCTAATAACTCCATCTGTAGAAAATCCTAATAACACCAAAGACAAGTATTTTGTTAAAGTATTATGCACAATTACTTCCAGCAAACCCTTATAAAGGCTTTCAATATCTTAACTTATTCTGCTTAGGTGGCTGCAACAAAACCCTAATATATCATTCTCTTCTATTTTTTGCAATGCCTTCTAATTTCTAAACTGTAATTGAATCCTGTTAGTTTCTAATTTTAATCTGTCCAGGCATCTGCAAGACTGCAACAGACCTTAACATCCTAATCAAATTCTGCTAGTTTGTTAAAGTATTCACTGTAGTTTTCTGCAAGAAACCCTTATAAAAATACTAGTATTTTTCTATTCTCTGCCTTTATCTGCAAGATAAGTCCTAATCATACACCCTAACTATTATTTTTGCTTTGTGTTTTTATTTTTTATTTCAGGCAGTTCCATTGTACCTTTCAGAAATGGCCCCTCCAAAGATCAGGGGTGCAACAAATAATTTGTTCCAGTTGACAACCTGTCTAGGAATCTTTGTTGCAAATGTGATAAATTTTTTCACTAACAAGATTCACCCATGGGGTTGGCGATTATCCTTAGGCTTAGCCATAATTCCTGCACTTCTGATGACAGTGGGTGGCTTTTTCCTTCCAGAAACCCCAAACAGCTTGGTGGAACAAGGTCGCCACGATGAAGGCCGACAAATCCTTGAAAAAATCCGTGGCACAAAGAATGTACAAGCAGAATTTGATGATTTGGTTGAAGCCAGTGAAATTGCCCGTTCGGTGAAACATCCCTTAAGAAATCTTTTGCAAAGGAAGAATAGACCACAACTTGTAATGGCCTGCATGATTCCATCTTGCCAGCAATTGACAGGAAACAACTCGTTTCTGTTCTATGCTCCTGTCATCTTCCAAAGTCTAGGGTTTGGGAATGATGCTTCACTTTATTCTGCAATTATGACAGGCGCAGTTATTACACTTGGTGCTATTGTGTCAATTTGTACAGTTGATCGTTTGGGAAGGAGATTTCTGTTCATGGAAGCTGGCACACAAATGATTATATGCCATGTAAGTCAAAAAACAAATCTTCTTGAGTTTTTGCTTAGCAGCTAATTTGTTAAGCTTTTACAATTTTGCACATATTGTATGTGTTTTCAAAACTTCTCCAGTCCATAATCAACAGAAAGAATGCTTTAGGAAAAAAATCAAAAAACAATTTTAGAAATTTTTCATCTATGTTTGCATTCACTCTACCTGAGGATTATCGCAATCTTTACTGCAATATGTCCAGTGGCATTTCAATTTTCTTATCTCCTGCTACCTAATGCTCAAATTCCTCTTCCCAAAAATAGAGGCTGTAGATTCATATGTTTTCAGATGCAAAATCTTGGAACTTTTAGCAACATTTTTACAACATTCAATTTTGATAGGTGCTATAAAATAGTTTAAACAGCAATTTGAAACTTACTGTTATTCTTTAACACTTTAACCACACTATTTTGAGGAAGCTTGTTTAAGGCTTCCATACTTTTTTCCTCTCTCTGATTTGCCAAAATCTTAATCTTTCAAAGGCCACAACAAAATTTTCTCGAAGTAGACAGTTTTGCAATATCTAGGTTTCAAAAATAAGCTAAAATTCATCATAAAAATATTTTGCCACTTCTTCAAAGACATCAACAAAAACAGTAATCAAAATTTGTTTGATAGATTGATGGTCTTAAATTATTATTTTTTTTCAAAAATTTGTTGATATGTAAGTTTTAATATTTAGTGATTCTTACATTTTGTAGCTTTTCACAGTAATGGATGTTAAATCGTTAAAGTTTGACCTTAAAAATTAAAGAATCAAATAGAGATTAAAAAAGTTGAAATGTTTGATTAAATTCCTTGTTTTACAATCTTAGGTAGTTGTATTGATAAAACAGGAGTACATAGAATTTGAGGGCAAGAAGATTGCAATGAAACCAGAAGCAGCACTAACCAAAATTAAAGCTAGTACAATAACAAAACAAGTATAGATTCATTTGAATGAAAGCTCAGACGTCTTACAAGGCAGCTTTAATTTACAGTAGAGAGCCTCCTCATCAATCCATCCTCTTGGATTCTTTTAATGTAAACCATACTATTGCCAGAAGAGCGAGGCACTACAAGAATGGAACATACAAGAAATTGAATGAAATCTTTGAGTTCCTAAGAGTCAGCTTTGATTATTCACAAAAGACCTACTCCTCAACCCATCCTCTTGTATTATTTCATGCAAAATATATTAGCTCCAGGGGAGCTAGCTACTACAATAATGAAACATACAAAGAGATACATGAATGAAAGATTATAAGTCCTAAAAGCCAGTTTTGAATTTCATGAGAGAACCTAGTCAATCCATCCTTCTGCATTATTTGACGCAATCTATGTTATTAATTAATTGTTCAATGAGCTAGCTGCTGCAATAACTAACCGCACAAAAAGTCATCTGAATGAAAAGTTCGAAGTTATTTGACGCAATCTATGTTATTAATTAATTGTTCAATGAGCTAGCTGCTGCAATAACTAACCGCACAAAAAGTCATCTGAATGAAAAGTTCGAAGTTATTTAAGTCCCATGGAGAACCTACTCAATCCATTTATGTAATCCTATCATCACAAGAGACCATTTTATTCTCACCCAATTATTAGGATGGTAGCCCTGAAATTCTTTCAGGTTTCTTATCTTGATGAGCAAGATGCGTCCACTATTTCGTACTTTGAGAAATACCGTCTTTGGAGCAATTTATAAGTATTAAAATAAATAACTTTTCTGAGTTTGCTGAAAGTTGGTCAGTTTCCTATTTTTATTGTAAAATCTCATGTTTATGTTCATGTTTATTAAATTGACAAATTTAAATTTTAGTGTAGAAAATTATTGGAAAAATTTGTGTGCTCATATTTTTACTACAAAGTTTGGGATCACTAATCCATTACCAGGGTTAAAAATTGAAAAAAGTTAGTGTCTGAGTTCCTTTAAGTGATTTTCATAATAAAATCTTATGCTTATGTTTATTAAATTTGACAAATTTAAATTTTGGTGTAAAAAACTACTTGAAAAACTGCATATTCACAATTTTAACATAAAGTTTGGGATCACACTCTATCATCCCTCATTGAAATTAAAAATAGAAAAAGTTGGCTGGATTTGGTGAAATTTGGTCAGAGTTCTCTTAATGATTTTCATGTTTGTGTTACGAAATTTGACAAATCTAAATTTAAATTTTAGTGTAAAAGTTTCTGGATACAATTTTATCATCAATAGCACTAGATCAGTACTTCACAAAGTAAAATTAGCAAATTTAAATTTTAGCGTAAAAGTTTCTGGATACAATTTTATCATCAATAGAAGTAGATCAGTACTTCACAAAGCAAAATTAGCAGGCTCTGTTGTTCCATAGACTATCTTTAACCATGTTTACATGAAAAGTCTCTTATTCTATTCCATCATTGAGATAAATACATAAAAATCTAAACTTCATTTAACAAATTTGTTATTTGTGATACAGGTGATAATCAGCATACTGCTGGCCCTCAAATTTGGCAAAGGAGAAGTGATACCGACCGGATATGGAGTGGGCATTGTTTTACTGATCTGCGTATTTACTGTAGCATTTGGGTGGTCGTGGGGTCCGTTAGGGTGGCTGGTTCCCAGTGAATTATTTCCACTGGAGACTCGCTCAGCCGGTCAAGCCGTGGTGGTCAGCGTTAACCTCTTGTTCACTGCCATTATTGCACAGTCATTTCTGGCGCTTCTATGCAACTTGAAATATGGCATTTTCCTCCTCTTTGCAGGCCTGGTGTTTCTTATGAGTATTTTTATTTTCTTACTTCTTCCTGAAACCAAGGGCATTCCCATTGAAGAGATGAGGTTTGAATGGGAAAAGCATTGGTATTGGAAGAGAATTGTTAAGGACCATAATGACAAGCCTAAAGACTTGGAAACAAATGCGGGCAACAATGGCTTTTAGGCTAGGGGATTGTTATATTGTCTATGATAAATTTTATGTAACGGACCTTAAATTTCTTAGTTTTATATATTTTATATTTAATTTTGTTTGTATAAATTTTATATATGTGTGTTTTAAGATCGAACATTTAAATTTTAAAATGTTATAGCTTTTTCATGTTATAATATTTATAAATTTAAGTGATTAATAAATTTTAAAATGTATTGTTTTTTTTTTGTCAATAGTGACACGGTGTGATGGTTAAGTTTGTTGTTATTCTTGTCATCAAGGTTCAAATCTCATTAGGGCGTAATTATTGAGAATTTATATTGAGGATGAGGTCTCCCATTTGTGACCTTATGTGTTCAAGCTTCAGATCAAAAGCGTTTACCCCTCTTAATAAAAAAAATGTATGGTTTTTAAGTTTTCAAGAAAATGTAGCAATGATAAGCACATATAAAATTAAATTAATGAAGTTTTTAAAAAAAAAAAAATAGTATTTGAATTTTTTAATTTCTTTTTGTTTGTAGGGAATATTAAAATTATATATAAGATTGCATATAAACTAGCATACAAACACACAAAGAGATATCTTTTCTTTGGCTAGAAAGGTTGCAATTAAATGTGCTTTTTTCCCTTTATGATGGTTTTATGGGGAGGTTTTAAAATGAGCTATATTTCTCTCAGAACAGTTTAATTTATAAATTTGATCGATTAAGGCCTCAACTTAGTGATCTCAATCGTTGGATTTCTTAACAATGACATATAATTGAAGGTAAAATTGAAATTTACCTTAGTGTCAAGAGATTTTTTGTTGTTTTTTATGTTGTTGTGGATCAAGATGTTATTTTTTATGGTCCCTCTTGGTTTTGGGAGCAACATACCCTTCTTTTGAAACCCTGAGATCCCTTCTTTAATCCCCTTTCCAAATATTTTAATGTGGTGTTTGTTTGGGTTCGCCTCCCTAATCTTCTAGTCCAATTTTGGTGTGATTCTAGCTTTGAGGCTATTGGAAATTTTGTGGATTGATTCATCAAGGTGGACAATGCTACTACGCACTTCACTCACACCACATTTGTCTTCTTATTGGTTGAATTAGATTTATCTAAACCTCTCCCAATAGAGGTTGTTTGCAAGTGGTGGATTGTTCTTGGAGCTAATCTTTGGATTATGAAGGCATTTCCTTTTGTTGTAGGCATTGCTTTGCCATAAAGAATTTGGCTTCTTGTTGCCCTTGCCTTAAAGTCTTGAGACCTTCCTCTTGGTGGGAGGATGTTGTTTGTGATTAGTTTATATTTGATGTTTCAAATTTTGATTTTGAGGATCCTAAGTCTCCTATTATTGGTGGGGAGGTGGCCCCTCCTCCACCTTTGGTGTTAGCTACACTTGTTTTGAATTATCCTTCTCTTTTGGCATGTGATTTTGTTGCTCCCCCTCTAGAGGGTGTTGCGATTTTCACTTGATGCTTGAGCTCCCCAGTTGGATGATCATCTCCTCACTCATTCCAAAGTTGTAAGTTAAAGAGGGTTTTCCCTCCTCCCTCTCTCGATTATGTGGAAATTGATGATGATTGATGTTTGTGTACCTTGTATTAGTGCTACAAATGTGTGTGTTCTTTTGTGCCTATGTTGGTTTTCCATGAGATCATAGATCTTGGGGACTTGATCACTCTCCTTGATCCTTTGTCAGCTTATATTTCCAATAGTTATAGAATTGAACCTCCCTTGACATATATTTATCTACTTTAGTGTGAGTATGAGCATAAGTTCATACTCTCACTAAAGTGGGGGCTAAATGTAGTATAGAAAATGGTATACTTTTACAATTTCACACTATGTTTGGGTCCCTTAATTTATTGGACTTAATTAAGCTTCTAATTTGTCAAATTATGAATTCCAAAGCCTTGTTCTTATCCTTTTTTGAAAGGAGAACCAAAATTAAATAAATGCTTTTAATAATTAAATTGCCTTAGGTCATGTGTGTCTTGAAAGTTTAGGTTAGGACCCATTCACCCATGAGCGAATGGGTCCCCTTTATGAGCCAGGATCCAAATTAAAATATGTTTTTGGTGGCATTTTAATTATCAAAATTCAAATTGTAAGTGTCGGCTTTTGGAATCTAATTTTTTGGGAAATTGGACAAACACCTATGAATACATAGTCTTTTGATCATTTGAAATCTAAGAAATCTAACACACACCTTCTAGCATTCAAGAAAATTCAAGAGTAGCATTATCAATCATTTGTAGCAACAATCAAGATCCTAACATCATGTCAAATTTTATGTGTGAATATGTTGTGTTGTGAAGGCTAACAAGTGTTTTAGGTCTTCATGCATTCAAGAATTCAAGCAAATCTAACAAACAAGATCTAATTCCCTTGAAGTGATGTGTTTTTCTCCAGTCCTTTAAGTAAGCTATTGAAGGATGGTGAGTTGCCACAAATTATTCATTCATCATTTACTTCCTTTCCATTAAGGTTTTTATCATTGAAATTTCCATTGTGAAAGTGGGAACACTATTCTCGAGGTTTGACTAAGGCAAACCCCTATATGACACATTTTTCCCCCTCTTTATGTATGTGTAGGTTATAGGTTGAAGAAGGATTGAAGAGGTCTTGAAGAGCAATTTTGCATTGTTGCATTTGTTGTCATCATTCTTATTAACCTACAAAAACTAAGTTACTGAATTCATTTCCAACATTCTGATAAATTTGTAGGTGAAAAATAACATCTTAGGTCTAGCACCAGAGGATTGTAAAACATATTTTTGGAAGCCTAATCAAAGACCCATTCGCCTAGTGGAAAACCGGTTCCTTTGCACATGTCAAAATCAACTTTTGGTGACAAGTACATACTCTCTTATATCTCCCAAACCTACTTGCAAAGTGTTGTTACAGTTTGTTTATTTTGGTGAATCTGCATTTTACATATTAGGTCATATAGTTCAATTAGTTTCATAATTTCAAAATCATTTCTAGATCATTCTTAATCATCCTAAATCCCTAAAGAATCACCAACCCAGGTCTGATTAACTCACCATTGAGGTTGAAAGTCAATCTATTAGCTTTGTGGTTGGCATTTTAATGAAATTTTGGAAAATCCCCCTTACATCTTAGGTTCTTTGAATTTAGGACCTAGGACCCCCCCTTTTCCACCATTTCAAAGGTTATAACTAAAGATATACCTAATCTCCCTCTTCAAAATTATTCTCACTAGAATGTTGATCTACTTGTTTCATTTAATTTTGAGCTAAATCCTTATTAAGGATTCGTAACCACTTGCAAAAGCTTCAACAACCTATCATGGTTTGAAACTTGCTTAGTCTAAAGGTTTTATGAAGGTTTGGCTTGAAGGTGATTCGTTAAATGCGATTAACTGCCTTAAGAAGATTAATCCTCCTTGTTGGTCTATTGAGCCTATCATAGTTGATTCTATTTCTATCCTTAATACCTTTGAGTAAAGATTTATCTCTCATATTTTTCGTGAGGGTAATGGGTTAGCTAAAAAAAATTCTAATATTGGGGTTCTTGAACCTAGAGTTTGGGATCAAGTTGATTCCATTTCCATCGATATTCAAAATATTATTAATTATGATATGCAGACTATATAAGGAGGGGGTTTCCATAATGATTATTTTATGTCAGATGCAAAATTTGATTGCCAATATCTTGTCAAAATGTGATAATTTTGAGGGGAGCTCGACTCTCATTAATGATTTTGAAGCTATTTGAAAGGTCCTAAATTTAAAGATAATGATGGTCTTCAATCTTTTCGATACTTGCTCCACACTAATTCTAGGTGTTTGTAGAGCCCTTTTCTTCTCGAGGCTTCTCCTTCTTTGCATTTCTCTCTTGCATTTGCTTTGGCTCTAGTCTACGATCAATAGGGGGGGTGAAAGGAACAAAATTGAGCCTATTTCTTGTGATGCCACAAGAAGCAATAAAAAGATTTGGGGTCTTTTTGTGGAGGGTGGTGTAACTCCTTTCATAGAAAAGATTCATGACTTTGATCCTTTGGTGTCTCATGCTTTTGTTAATGGCTAGAAAAATAGGATGCTACAAGTGTTTGGTTTGGAATTAAATATCACTAAGGAGTTGATTGGTAGCATTACGAGCTTGTCCATTGATGGCAGAAAGGTTTACAGGAATATGAAGGAGTCTAATGTTTGTATGGTGACGTTCTTTAAGAGGAAGGAAAAGGAACTAGTTGTAGAAGTTAAAATATGGCAGATTTGATCGGAATACCATCAAACCCATTTGGACAGACTTGTTCATGGAGATTATGAGGTATTTTACCCTTGATGGTAGATTCTCAACCCTCTTTGGTAACCATTTTATGTGACTAAATCATTTTAGACATAAAAAGAGGGTTTCTTTTTTGTATTATTTGTTGGCTTCTTTAGAAAATGGGATTAAGGATTTTAAGAGGAACCCTAAAAATCCAATTCTACATGAGGATTTAATCCTTTTAGTTATGGAGTATGCTAAATATTTTTCTATCCTAGAGGAACCTAAGAAAATTACTAAAGTCGTTTGAAGCATGAGCAGTCGAGGTATGAAATAGGTAATGATTCTAAGGAAGCTGAAGAGGATGATGATGGGTTTGACTCTTCTGTGGAGGTGTTCTTGGATCCCCATAAAGAATTTGAACCTAAGCCAAAATAGAAGGTGCAAAAGACTCAACAACCCACCTGGTCTGAGGGGTACCATACTGGCAGTGAGGAGGATGAATTCCCTATTATTTTTCTCAAGGTTTAGAAGGTGAAGAAGGGGAAATTCTTGGCCCCTATTCTAGAGAGGAGAAAGAAGTTGATGGCTAAGGTTGAGGACCATTCTACCACTAAGAAGAAGTTGTCTATGGTTGTTGAAGATGAAGCATGTGATGAGGTTGAATCACCTATTTTGGATCAAAAAAGGAAGACTTGTCTTAATTGTGGTAAAATTTTGAATAGGGCTAAGGTTAAGGATTAATCTGCTAGCAAGAACAATCAGTCTCTGGAGGATAATTCTAGTGGTGAATTGGATTGGTTGCGGTTGGAGGAGAGTCTGAATGGAGAGCAAGAGTTTTTTGTTGATAAAGGTTTGAAGGTGGAAAAGGAGTTGGGAAATTTTGATGTTCATGTTGTTCCCGTTGACGTGGAGAATCCTAAGTAGAAAATCAAAGTCCCTGATGGTGACTATGCTCCCAAAAAAGGTAAAGTAGTTTTTCAAGATGAGCAGGAGACCCATGTTGACCCTGAGGATAACTTGGTTGATGAAAGGGACATTTTTAATTGTAATTGTGAAGAGTTATCTAATATCCTTGGAATAGCAAAGGATGGTTCGACCATTTTTTTAGAATCTTTAAATGGTTTTTCAATGAGTTGAGCCTTACCAATGTTAAGGTTGGGTCATTGATTAACAATGTTGAGGTTAACACTAATCCACATGCCTCTTCTATTTTGGCTCAGGTTAATCAATTGTTTGATATCTTGAAGATGGTTATTGATGAAATGCTTTAAATGAAGGACTTTGAGTACATAGTTTCAACCCTGGAAGAAAAGATGACCAAAACCTATGAAAATATTGATATTGTGGTCAAAGTTAGCCGTTCTACTCTCCAATAATGCCAAGGGTCTTCAATTTATTAATGAAAAGGCGAGTCTTTTGGGGTGATGAAGGAAGTGGCTAGTATGGTTGAATTCTCTAAAGACAAGAAGGGTGGGGAGAATGTTAAGGGCCCCTGCATCTAAACCCATAGCAAGACTAAAAAGAACTTGGGGGTTCCTGATAATGAGATTTCCGAGGTGGTGGAAATGCACGAGAAGATTATTGCTCGTGATCTTGAAGTGACTAATATTCTAAAAAGTCTTTAGTTGTCTATTGGTTCCATCCTACTTTTTTGCCGATGGTTGGTTGCTTGTTGTCTTGATTATTCTTAAAAGCAATGGTATTTTTTGTACAAGGTTTCGAGGCTTCTTCAAAACATGCTTTTCCTATAATCAAAAACATTTCTTGTTGGTGT